>JAKUCM010007389.1:0-14408 GCA_023374145.1 Lepidium sativum | reverse complement strand
CAACCTTTGAAGTTTACACGACAACTTTTTATCAAAAGGCTGTACTGGTTATAAACCAATTATATTCGTTCTGAATAAAATACAATTGAATAACTTGTGATAAAAAATAGTTTAAAGTGGAATTCTTGTCTCTTAAGCATATTTTGACTTAATTAATTTACTTTCTTTTTGTATTTAATACTGGTAAAACCGCTCAACTAAATAATAGTTCTTCTTCACTAGTGGACAAATTAATAATCTCAGAACGGGAGAGGTTCATTGAATGTGTGATTCAATTACTATTACATGTAGAATGGGAATCAGGTGCCCTACCTAACTTACTCAATATCTTAATATCAAACCAATTAACAACTTCAATATAGTTTCACTTTGCTTGTCCACGTGTTAATCATGTCGTTTACTAGAATATTTATTCTTATCGAACAAAAAAGAAGTAAATTTCCCCAAAAACAATGGAATAGAAAGAAACCATTAACATATCAAAATATTTGAAGATTTATAAAGAGAGCATTACCACTAATTCAATCAATTGAAATATAAAACGAAAGGAAAATTAGAGACGTACAAGATTTGGGAGTTGAAGTTGTTCTTGAGCAGTAGAAGTAGCAGAAGAAGAACTACGACCACCACTAGTACACTTCATGTACTTATCAATGATTCCTTCCATTGTTCTGATTTTTTATTAATTAAGTAATTATCAATTCATAACAACATATACAAACAAATACAGATATGAAAACTAAGATATATGTAATACCCTTTAGTAGCGAGCTCAAAGAGCTTGCCCTGAGGAGAGAAGATGACAACACCGATCTCAGCATCACAAAGCACAGAGAGCTCTTTAGCCTTTTTGAGAAGACCAGTCCTTCTCTTACAAAACGTCACTTGTCTGTGAACCTGGATTCTCAATCCTCTTCAGCTGAATCTTTCCACGAGCCATCTCTTTCTTTTCTGATGTTTTTAAGGTTTAGATTTTGTTTACAACTTGAATTGTATTAACTTACAACGTGGAACAACCCTCCCACTAGTTTGAACTAGCTTCGAGGTTCCCCACTTAACTCTTTGGTTTCTCTGTTTCTTTGGAGAAAACTGTCAAGTTTATAACAAAAATCATCTCTCCTTCTTCTCTTTATATATTACCCTCCATTATCAGATTCTCCCACTCTCTTCTCTGCTTCTTAAAGCTCCTTTTTTTCCACATCAGCCTCCTTTTCTCTTATATATGTTATATGTTAATGAGTATGCATTCATACAATATATATATATATATATATAAATATATTTACCATGCGAAAGCTCTGTTTAAAGCATTGTTTGTTATTTTATGAGCTTGTATTGTATTGTATTGTATATGGTTTGCCTCCTCTAGCTTGTACTATAATTTTATTCCCTAGGTTACACTGATTGATTGATCTAACATCCGATGTGACATGTGACCTGACCATGCACTAATCTTATATAAAATATAAATCTCTTTTTTTATAAACATTTTAATTAAAATGTTTCTTAATATGGTGAAGATATTGTAAATTGAAAATTATAAATTTGTGAGAAAGGAAAAATCAAAAACAAATCATGGATGGTTTTTTTGTATTACCATTCTCATAGAGAAGTTGATTTAAGGTGTGCACTGTTCTAAGGATGTGACATAAAGACTGTTAAAAATAAAAAATGAGTTCCAAAATGCCATATGCAATTCCGTCATTTTAAATCATTGTCCTAACTAATGCGTGATTACGAAGGACAAATCAATCAAGCAATCAATAGTTATAGAGTGAGATATCTACTGAATTTCTTATTAATATAATATTATTCATTTTTAGTATAATTTAGTTGAAGAATTCTATATTATTTTGATTTTCATTTGTGAGAGACATACTAAGTTTCAAATTAAGTTTCTCACATATACAATATTAATAAATAATAATAACTAATATATATAGTTTTTATAATATATTTTTAGATTTCTAAAAACTTCTATAATTTTCCTATTATTATTTTTCTAATTAAGACAATAATTTAGTATTATTTTATTAAATTACTTTTTGCTAATTAAATATAACATTAATATATAATTTAAACTTATGCATAATGGGCACATGTGGTCTAATGGTATTGTCATTTTACAAATTCTCAAGGCATAAAAATCAAATTTTATACCTACAATAGTAGGAACGAGATTTAAAAAACCACTAGTCTAGTTGATAAGAAAAAAAAACTTATGCATAATGGATAATTTTAGATAAATAAATTTTTTTTACAATTTATAAAAATAAAAAAGTAGAAAACAAAAATATTTAAATATTTTATTTACATTTTAAGCTATAAAAAACTAGAGTTCTTATGATATAGTTTTGGACCAGTTATAAAGGGATATGTATCATGTGAGAAATTATTTTGAAGATTTTCAAGATTTCTCAAAATGAGAACCGATTTTTTTTTTTTACTAGACTAATATATTTTTAATTTTTAATTTTTAATTTTTTTTAATAATAAGAGACCCGTTAAAGAAATTTCACGCTCTTAATTTTGTCACGAATTTTAAAAAGTTTCAGACTGAAACATCCATCGAAGTGAATGGAAAAAAGTCTCGACTTACTCTTTCTTTAATGTTTGTGGAGTTTAGAGAAGTAATTTACAAGCAATGACAACTCTGTCAAATTACACTCTGTGATTAGTTACTTATAAGTATTGCCCATATGTTATATTAATATTTTACAAAATATTTGGTAAATCTGTGTATCCAATTATTTGAAGTTAAATTTTAGTGGAAAACATCTAGCTATTTGATCAAAAAAACATTTGTTACTAATCATCTTAAAATTTTAAAAGACTAAAAAATGTAATACAGTTAAACCTTTATATATTAATAATATTGAGACTTTGAAAATTATTAATTTAAAAAGGTATCAATTTTATCTATAAATTAATAATTTATAGAAAAATCTGTAAAAAATACAAGTATTCGCAAATGTAAAATAAGAAAATTTCTTTATGTCACATATTATTAAACTTTTTTTGTTTAAACTTCCATTTATTTTGATGTTTATATATTTTTATACAAAAATTATATTCATATTCTATTTTTGTTTTTTTTTATATAATTTATATAGAAAAATGGAATGTCAACATATATTTTATAACTTATACGTATATATTGATATTTCATTTTTTTTTAACTTCCATATTTTAATTTTATGAGTTTTTTTTATACAAATTAAGTCTCTACAAATTAAAAATCTTGAGACTTTTAATTATTAATTTAGAGAGGTATTTATTTATCTAGAACTTAATATTATTAATTTATTGAAAATCTGTAAAAAAATACAAATATTCAGAAATGTAAAATACGAAAGTTTCTTTACGGCACATATTATTAAACTTCTTTGTTTAAAACTTCCATTGATTTTGATGTTTATATATTTTATACAAAAAATATGTTTGTCAAGAGACAGTAGCAAATTGTTTTCGACATTGCAAAATTCGTTCAAAAGAAGTTTCACTTCAAGAGAACACAGCTTTTACAACTCCAAATTCCGTCCCTAATGCGTTATTAAGGGACTTTACAACGCATTAGGGACGCCACGTGGTTCGTCGTGTCTTGCACGTCATAAGCCCAAAAAACGTTATAAAAACGTCGTAAAAGTTAACAACGCCATAATTTCGTTGTTAAAACGTCGTAAAACAGACGTTGTAAAAACGTCGTAAAATGAAGAGCACGTTGTAAACTCGATGGAAAACTAAACGTTGTAAGTTAGTTGCTAAATTTACAACTAACTTACAACGTATTATTTGCAACTAATTAGAGTCAAAATGTTTTACAACGTATTAAAGTCAAACATATTTACAACTAATTAGAGTCGAAATGTTTTACAACGTATTAAATTCGAAAATATTTACAACTAACTAAAGACGAAAACATTAAACCTATTTAAAGACGAAAATGTTACAACTATTTAAAGACGAAACTGCTTGCAACAACTTAAGGACGAAAATTTTACAACGTTTTGGGGACTATGATTTTTTTTTTAAAATTAAAATTATTAAATTAAATATTTCTAATTAAATAAAATTATGAATTGAATAAAATAAAATTATTATATAAAATTAAAATATAAATTAAAATTTTTTACAAAATTTAATTATAAAATACAAAATATTTAAGAGAGTAATTCGTCGAACATGTCCGACACTACGGTCGTCCTGATCTTCAGCCACTCGCTCGTTCAAATTGACCTTGACATTCTCCGTAGGCCTAATCCCGAGATTCCGACGTCTAAGCTCCAAAGCCGCACTTGCATGGGGATTGCCCGCAACCAAAATATCCATCATGGATTCCATGACTGCGAATTTCTGATCCGTCGTTTGCTTTAGCGAAGCAATTTCGGCACGAGATTCCTGCAACTGACTGCGAAGTGAGTTTTCGCCTACCCAGTTAGACGTGACTCTCTGGACATCTTGGGCGGATCCTATGCCAATAATTCGTCCTTTTTTGTCGAAGCAATCTACAAAAATGTTTTGTTAGGAAATACTAATTATTTAAGTAGAAGATTTAATTTAATACCTGCTTATAAATCGCGTTGATCTCAGGAGCACTCAATTGAACAGGAGTTCCTTCGGTGGATTCCTGGGAAAGCTGGGGTTGACGCTCCTGAACCGCAGCTTCAACTTGGCTGTGTAGCAGCTCACACCGTGGATCGACGAAAACGCCAGATTTCTTCTTATGGGTTGCGGCATACAATTCTGGCAGTGTTGGAATCTGTCCTGTTTTTTCCGCCTAATATAGGAAATATTTTAATTAAATAGTAGTTTATGTCAATAAATATTTATAAATAAAAATTGTAATTTTAAAAAAATACTTACTATTTGTATTGCAACTTCGTCGAAAGGCATCTGGCCTGCAGTGTGCGGCATTGCGACTGGTAAGCCGTCAGGACCAATCGTCTTCCGGGGAGGCGGAACATTGAGCAGCTCTCTTCACTGCTGCAGGGTCTACCGAGTAACTCTTCAGTCCTTCCCAACAGGCGTTGGTCATGAATGTGGGCTTCCCGGCATCTCCCTTCACCTCCCACCCGGTTTTCCAGTTCGAGACAGTGTTACAAAGTCGCTTCATGGCTTTGCGGGTAGAACTCATGTCGGACAGTCTCGTTGATAGAGACGTCCCAATTCCAACGTTACTAGTAGACAAAAAAAATTAATTAGTATTTATTAGATATTAGTTAATATGTTGAATAAAATTAAAATTTATGTTAAAAAAAAAATTTACCGCAAAAATCTTGAACCACGTTATGCGAATGTAATATGATATTGATTTCCAATTTGGAGTCACCTCCACGAAATAGCTTTTGATGCATTCTGTGATGCTTCGTCCCACTTTGCTATCAATTTCGAACCTGAAATTTTTTAATATATATTATTAGTTATTTAATTATAAAGAATTAAATTAAATATGTAAATATAAATAATTTAATATATACATTAATACGTACCAATAAGTTTTCAGTTGGACGATCGATGTGTAGATGCGGCAAATTCTCGCGATTTGGTGTCATAAGGTGCATCCGACGGCACCAAAAGGTTAGGATGGACCGCAACATTCGTCGGCGGGGGGTTCTACGACCACTTCTGGTGTCGGGTTACGTATGTAGTGGTGTAGGACTTTGGTGATGGGACTGTGACTATGTCTCTGACACCCACTGAGGAAGTAGAAGACAATGCGGTGCCGTGCAACATGTCACTGTAATGAACACGGCGTGTATGATTACGGGGTGCCATAATTTGTAGTACCTACAAAAGAGTGTTCCGTATTAGACATTGGATCATTTACTGCTAAATAATATATAAACCCCTAAATTCTAAATTTCGTATCTACTACATAATTTCTAAACAACATATATATATATATATATATATATATATATATATATATATTGTAAATCCTATATTTGCCACACAAAAAAATTGTAGAGAGAAGGGAGAGAGGAATACCTTAGAGAGAGATTGTGGAATGGGGAATGATGGAATGATGTTGCAAAAATTAGTGATATATTTATAAGGCAATACCTAGAGTTGTAAAAGAGTTGGGAATTCATGTTACATCGTAAAAGAGTTGTAAATTTAGGGTCGCATTTACAACGTAGTCAATGTAAAGAGGTTGGCAAATGTGGATTCAATGTACCGCTACGGTGGATTCAATGTTGTTACAACTTATTTACGACGTTTTGTTCTAAACATTTAGTTTTGATTTATGATTCATAAATCTATTAAGTCTTTGAATTATTCTATTTGATCAATACAATAGTATAAATGAATAGGATCATATCCTGGATTTAAAGCTAAGAATCATATAATTGTAACGTGAAACACTTAGCAAAAAAAATAATTGCATCAAAATGTCGTAAATAAGTTGGGAAAAAACGTCGTAAAGACGTTGTTAATTTCCAATGTCTTTACGACGTTTTCTTCACAAAACGTCGTAGCAGCATTGGGCAAAGAAAACGTCGTAAAGACGTTGGCATTTAACAACGTCTTTGCGACGTTGTTTTTCCCCAACTTATTTACGACGTTTTGTGCTATTATTTTTTTTTGCTAAGTGTTTCACGATGATTTTAAAACTTAGATTGATAAAACTTATATTGATTTATAAAACTACTAAATTCAAATGATTTATAAAACTTAGATTGATTTATAAAACTACTAAATTCAAATGATTTATAAAACTTAGATTGACATAACGTAAATTACATTAAAATAGTATCATAGATTGTTCTTACATTATAAACTGTAGTATCAATCAGATTCTTCACCGTTACTACCATTTCCACTACTTGAATTATCACTTTCTGCAAACTTGTCACGTTCCGCATCGTCAACATCTTCTAAAGGGAGATCCTCGTACTCTCGGTTTTCCAGCACTTGTATAGATGAACATGATTCTTCCTGCAACGGTAAATCTCCACATCCAACAATTTACCCACGGGGTGTGATCTTCACTCTAGCTAACCAATTGATGCCTGACTCTTTGATCCTTGGATATGGAATGAAGCTAACTTGCTCTGCTTGCGATGCTAAGACGAAAGGCTCAAACTTGTTGTATCTTCTCCTCCCATTCACGTCCACAACTCCAAATTTGCTGTAACAGACACATCTGTTGATTACAGGATCAAACCAGTCACATTTGAATAGCAAGTTTTTAACCCAATTAATCCCACAAATTCCACTTCGATAATCTCTTGCAAAACTCCATAGAAATTGGTTTCACCCTTCACACATACTCTCCAATTTGCCGTTGCACGCCTTACACCGTACTCAAAGGTGTGAAATGTGTATCATCTGGTGAAATACATGGGTGTTGTTGTTATCTTAGCAATAGGACCTTGGATCAAATCATGAAACCATGGTGGGTAGAATGGATCATCATAGTCAACCTGTATACACAGTTTAAAATTAATCACAATGTAATTAGAAATATGTTAATTTAAATTAATCACAACAAAATCACAATCACTCTTACTTGGCCCTTCAACCGTAGTGCAAAGTGCATATCTTTCCGCTTAAGTACTTCTGCATCTGAAATTCCTTCAATAGTTTCTTTTACTTGACTAACAAATAAATTGTACATGTATATAAATATGTTAATTTAAAAGTAAAACACATTTCATTAAATATATACGATTCATATACATATATATATACCTTTCAAACGGAAGCACTTCAGTACAATTCAGAAGTATATATGTGTGTGCCGCGTGGCGGTCTTCGGGACTACTCCACCAAACTTCTTTTGATTTGCCACTTAGACGTCCAATTGGGGAAAAGATATCAGGAACTCCCTCTACTGCATAAGTTTGAGCGACACCACCATCATCATATCTCCTAGGTGCTCTTTTTCGTGTGTGACCGGTATATGCAAAGTAGTACGATGTGAAATGCGACATTTCTTCTGTCAGGCTACCAGCAACGATTGACCCTTCAACTTTTGATAGATTCTTTGCTTTGCCCTTAAGCGTTTTCATAAAACGTTCAAATGGATACATCCATCGAAAATGAACAGGCCCTGCAGGGAGTGCTTCGTGAGGAAGGTGCACTGGGAGATGTTTCATAACATCGAAAAACGAAGGAGGGAAAATCTTCTCTAAGTTGCACAACAATAGCGGTATATTTGTTGATAGTTGTTCCAAACCTTCTACTGTGATTGTCCATGCACTTAAATATCTAAAGAAAGCTCCAATACCTACAATATAAGAGTTATATATATATATATGTATATATGTTTATATTCATTACCTATAGTATGTTAAACAAATACATGCAAGTGCTTCATGTACATTTTTTGAAAGTAACTCCGCCAAAGCAAAGGGTAGTAGTCGTTGCATGAACACATGACAATCATGACTTTTCATCCCTGTAAACTTTTGCCCTTGCTCAACACATCTTGAGAGATTTGAAACATACCCATCAGGAAACTTCACCTCTGATGACACCCAATTGAATAACGCCATTTTCGCCTCAGATGACAACCTAAATATCGGAACTAGAATTTTGCCGTCACTTTTGATATGCAACTCACTCCTTGAACAAATAGTTGGTAAGTCTAAACGTGAATTCCTGTTATCCTTTGTCCTACCAGCCACGTTCAAAATTGTATTCATGATATTCTCAAAAAAATTCTTCTCGATGTGCATCACATCCAAATTATGTCGAATCAACAAATCTTTCCAATATGGCAGCTCCCAAAATATACTCTTCTTATGCCAGTTATGATGTTGGCCGTAATAATCCGACATATTATTAGGAACGTGTCAATTACCTCCTCGAGGAATAGTTGCCAAAGCCCCGTAATAATCCATATTTGCTTTGATTTCCTCTCCTGATAGATACAATGGTGGGGGATCATTTACCTTAACTTTACTCCTGAATAGAGTCGTGCTCCATCGGTATGGATAGTTAATTGGAAGAAATCGACGATGACAATCAAACCAAGACGTCTTCTTACCATGCTTTAGTTGGAATGCATCTCTTCTCCCAAGGCAATATGGGCAAGCCAATCTCCCATGTGTAGTCCAACCAGATAACATTCCGTAGGCAGGGAAGTCACTTATCGTCCACATAAGCACCGCCTTCATTGTAAAATTTTATTGGACTGAACAATCATATGCTCGAACCCCGTGCGTCCATAACTATCTCAGCTCATGAATCAAAGGTTGCAAAAACACGTCAAGAGGCCGTTTCGGGTGATTAGGACCAGGAACAAGTATACTTAGGAATACAAATTATTTTTCCATACACATTCCCGGAGGAAGGTTATAAGGCGTGAGGATTACTGGCCACAAAGAATATTGTCTACCAGACATTTCAAACGGAATAAAACCATCGGTGCATAGAGCAAGATAGACATTCCTAATATTCCTAGCAAAATCTTTGTGTACCGTATTAAAATGTTTCCACGCCTTTGCATCTGAAGGATGATTAATCTCTCCTTTCGTCTGTGAATGCTCTGCATGCCATCTCATCGCAGCTGCTGTCCTCTCTTACTGATATAACCTCTTCAATATATCAGTTATTGGCAAATACCACATCCGTTAATACGGAACCTTCTTACGCTCACTCCCTTGTGTCTTATATCTTGGCTTCTTACAGAACCAACATTCTTGTAACACATCATCATCTTTCCAATAGATCATACAATTATCTATGGAAACATCAATGGTTTCGCACGGCAACCCAAGACTATAGACCCATTTCTGGGTCTCATAATATGATTAAGGACACACATTATCTTCTGGCAAATACTCTTTGAGCAAATCAGTCCACATATTCATGCATGACTGAGATGAATTACATTCTGTTTAATTTTCATCATCCTAGCTGCCAATGATAATTTAGACAGACCTTCTCCACATCCCTCGTAGAGAGGCTGGTTTGCAGCATCTAGCATGTCATAAAACCTTTTTGCATCTAAATTGGGTGCCTCAGCAACTATGAGTTGATCAGTATTAGTTTCCTAAAATGCATATGTGACCATTTCATGCATCCTCTCATGCTTTACAACCCCATGAATCTCATTCTGATAACCAAATTACTTGATTCACCTATATTAGCATCAACATTCTTAAAATTACTACTAGTTGCTTCATCATTCCCATGACCGCTATCACCTTCCCCATGGTGAAACCAAATGTAATAATGCGGTGTAAGCCCTCTTTTTAATAGATGATTCCAAACAGTTTCTACTCGGGCGAATTTTGTATTTTTGCATTTTCGACAAGGACATAACATCTTACCCGATTCAACCGTGATTTCGGTTTGACTAGCCTGGTGCATGAATATTTCTGCCCCGTTCATAAACTCCTTTATCACGATTCTGGCGGCATCTCTATGCATATACATCCACTTCCGTTGCTCGAATATATCTCCACCAAAAGACATTTTTTTGGATTTTTCCCCAAAACCGTTTTTTTTTCTCCTCTCCCACGTTTTTTTTTGTTTTTTGATGTTGTGATTAATGAAGAGAGCCTTCCTCCTTATATAGGCAAAAAATTAACGATGATTTTACAACTTCTCGCAAATTACAAGTAAATTACAACATATGTACCTAACCATAAATATCTAATTTCAAACTACGTCCTTAAATAGTTATAAACTACTTAGTCGTAAAAGAGTTGTAAAGTAGAGACGTTTTAACGACGAAATTTTAAATCTAACAACACCTTTACAACATAAATTAAAATTTTATTTAAACCTTTTACGTAACAAGAAAAACGCGTTTACCTACTTTGACATTCGATTTTAATTTGATGTAAATATGGAGGTCGTAAAAGAGTTGCAACTTAGGGACTAATTAACAACGATTTGTTTAAGAAATGGGAAAGCGTTGTGAATGAGTCGTAAAATACCAACTTGTTTACAACGAAAATTTTTGTTGTCTATTTACAACTCCTTTACGACGAAATCTCAAAACGTCGTAAGGGAGTTGCAAATACCTCCCAATTTTACAACGTCCCAAAAACGTTGTAAAATTTGGTCACTAAACTAATGTTTTGTAGTGTTTTATCAGGAAATTTAAGAAGATGAATCAGCTTGTGATAATGTTATTGATGAACTTTAAGGTTTGGTTAATAATCTTGGTTATTGAAATCAAATGGATCTCAATAGTCTATTTGACTATCCGGGTGAAAATGATACATGCTCAGAAATTCAGATTTTAGAAGAAATTCTGACTTCTGTAATTAATGATGATGAAGAAGTCGAAGATGATTATGAAGTTTTGGAACCACGTCATGAAGCAATCATCATGTCTCGACTTCTTCAAAAATTTTGGATACAGATCGAAAAGACAAAATCATAAGTTTTAGAAGCAATAAGGAAAATTAGAGATGAGTTCCAACGAGATTCCATTTTCAAAAAAAAAAAACTACACTAGAGTCATATTTTACTAAATTATTTTAAGAATAATTATGTATGGCTAATATTTGCAATTATTAATTTATTATATTATTGAGACTACATTTACATATAGGAGTTTCAAAATAATTATTATCTTATTAAATTATTAAACTTGGGACCAGAAAATTTTATTAATTTATAGAAATTATTAATTTATCGAGTATTAATTTATGGAAGTTCTATTGTATACTCTTTAAAATAATATAATTTATCCAAAAGTAAAAACACTATGTAATACACAAAGTTTAAATTTAATATCTTACTTAGATCTTGTCAAAATACTCAAGATAACTAGAAGATTGAACCAAAATTGGAGAATTTAGTCATGAGTCAATGTGAGTAGATAGAGAATCGGTTCCGGAAAACAATGAAGATTTACTTGTCAAAAACAGAACCTAATCTGGTGTTCGATAGAAGACATTTAAATAAAAGGAAAAAACTTTTTATGGAGTAAGTTGAAGCTTTCCATCCAAGGAAATAGACTCATATGAATCCCAACAACAATTAATAATGAGTTAAGAGATCTATATCTTATATATATTAGTTAAAATTACTTTCAATT
The DNA here is from genome assembly GCA_023374145.1 of Lepidium sativum. Lineage (NCBI taxonomy): Eukaryota > Viridiplantae > Streptophyta > Magnoliopsida > Brassicales > Brassicaceae > Lepidium > Lepidium sativum. Next base: position 2,401 of record JAKUCM010007389.1, on the reverse strand, counting down.
CAATTTCTGATATATGATAATATTCTTTAATATGCCTTTTCGAGATAGTGTTTCTTTGGCTATTGATGTTGATATGTTCTCGGATAGATTGACGACACCAATTTTAAGCATAAATTGTTGATAATTGGACTAATTTTGGGTTTAAAAAAATTTATTGTCGTAATCATATGTGAAATCAGATAAAATCATGTTTCCTTGACCATTATTATATAAATAAATGTTTATGTAGATTTCTATTTATTTATTTCTTACAATGTTTGTTTTTTTAATCAACAATTGGAAGTCAATAATTAGAAAGATATAATTTAATGTATAACCTAAACTCTAAATTGTATTATGCAAGATTACACAACTATTTAGAGTATGACTCCAATATAAACAATTGTAAAATTGAACATTTAACCAAACTCCATTATATTGTTCCTATTCACCATATTTACACCATATTTTACCCATACTCTAAAATACATTTCCTAAAATTCTTATTTGGGGTTTAATTGGTAAACTTTATAGCAGTTTTGTAGAGCCATAATTTTTACATAGCACGAAATTTTAACAAAATTTTTTTAAAGCACCATATCTTTACAAATCAAATTTTACACATATTCTCTAAATCCAAACTATTTTTTATTTTTATGTTATACAGAACTACTTTTTGGCTTTACAAAATAAAAAAGAACCGAAAATAATTTTGGAAAACTATTAATCTAAACTAAAAATTCTTACATCACTAAAACCTACAACTTAAATTCTATAGTTGAAAAACAAAAGTTACAACTATTATCAATCGTCTCATTAATCTACTAACGGTAGAGAAAAGAAATCGAATCCTAGATAATTGAGTTGTTAGCTATTTTATCCTAACCACTAGAGTGAAAATAACTAGTAAACTATAAAACCAAATTATTTTAAAAAAAAGTTAATTATTTATATCTGCAAATTAGCTAGTTAGTATTCATTATATGTTTAACACTACGATGTTTTTGTTCGAACACAAACTATTAATTACTGGTTACAAAATATCGAATGAACTGAAATTTTACGTAAACTATAAGAAACTATCTTATAAAATAAAATCATTTAAAAGATCTTATATATAATAAAGAGAATAATTGGTATTCATAGATAAACTGATCTAATTATTTTATTTCTTGCGTATACAACTACTACATGTTTCTCACAATTAAGGACATGGAAGCCTTAACCCGTATATTTTGGTTAAAGACCTTAACCCGTATTTGACCAATGAAAAGCAATTAAGTGATAGTGATTAAGGATATTAATTTTTAATTAGGTAATATTTAAAGAGGGTATCATGTGCATCTCATCGTGGTGGAGAACCAATGACCTGCCCATGTTAGGCTCCAGTGTAGTTTCTTTTTTGATTAAGTATTTATTTTATTGATTAATTAAGTTAATTGTATTTAGCTTTCTAATTAAATGTTTTTCTGGCCATCTTGCTTTCCCTTTGTCTACGTTTCAAACTCCTGAATCTAATTCTTCTCCATTAACAGTACGCGGTCTTCAAACTCACTTTTTTCCTTGGAATATGGGATTATTTTTCTAATATATGAATACAAAATACATCAAATCATACTCAAAGCTTTCAATTAAAGCTCCAAAGCAATACCTAACATTAGATTAGACGATAAATCGATCTTTACAGATTAGGTCAGTATACTTTGAATGATGGAACTTTTGACTTTTAAAAAGTTTTTTCAGACCAATGTGAAACACCTATTAAATATCAACAATTACCTATATGTAACTAAATTTTTCAAACTCTAAACAATATGACTAAATGTATTTTTCATTTTTTATATTTTTTGTCAAACTTTCTTTTATATTAATAAACCGAAATATAAAACAAACATAAAGAGCATACGGAGTTTATATTACTTAGATAGTTAGAGCATCAGTAATGGTGATCCCATTAGAGGTCTCTTACAAAAAAAAAAAAAAAAAAAATTAAAAAAAGGGAGTCATGGCGAACCCTGATTGGCTCCTATTTTTTATTTTTTTTTTCTTTTTTTTGTAAGAGATCTCTAATGGGATCACCATTACTGATGCTCTTAGATTTATGACCCATAAATAATTGGTAACTTCAAGAAGAACATACGTGTGGTCCATTTACTACAAAACATCATGTATGTTTACATCATTTAGTTAATTAAAATAATCATTATTTGTATTATTTATAAAATTGATTTTTAAAGTAGTAATTTAAATAATTTGTGTTAATTTAAAAAATTAATGTAATTATTTTCATCATTTGTTATAATTGATATTATAACATAAAAAAATATGAGTTATTGTGACAATTGTATTGCAACTGTGAATATTCGTAATAATTTGTGAAATTTTATATGCAATTTTGTTAAAATTTTATGTTACGAAACAT
>JAKUCM010007388.1:0-39331 GCA_023374145.1 Lepidium sativum | reverse complement strand
GTTTCAAAAATTGCTGTTGTAGGTTTATCAATCAGACGTTGTAGGTTTATTTTTTCTTTTTGCTCGACGTATTTCTTTTGTTTAGTAGGTTTTCATGGACATCGTTGTAAGTTAATCTTTCATGCATTGTAGGTTTATTGTTTCTTTTTTCTCGACGTAGGTCTTCTGTTTTGTAGGTTTTTGTTTTATGCGGTGTAGATTCGTTGTAGGTTTTTCTTGTATTGAAATTTCGTGTTGAACCTTTTTTGCCTCCATCGGCAATGCTTGTTTAGGTTTTATTTCGGCTTTGTTATAGGTTTACTGTATTTAACCTAGATATATGAAAAGACGATTTTACTCCCATTATTTAAAACCCACCTACCTCCTTCTCTTACACTTCCACGCCATCCACCGACTCATATTTGTCATCTTCATCTTCATTTAACTTCCTTATTCAATTTTCAACTTGATTGAGCTACATATCAACTTTAATTAATTTGTGGAAAATGGAGAGGTAAGGATAATCATCGCTTTTTTACATGGATAAGTCTCATAGGAGCAAAATCATACGATTTAATGCAGAAACAAATTTGGAGGATTTAGAATCAATGGTGTTTGAAATAATAGGTATCCTAATACAGTCATGCGAAAGCTTTCACATGATGCTCCACCTGTTTCCATGGAAGATAGTAATGCAATTTCTGTATTTCTCGAGTAGTATTGCAAGGATTCATGTTGTATTTGTGTACAGTTATATGAAAAATTATATATGGAATCAGATGTGGTCGTTGATGAAAAAGGTGATGATAATGATATGTCTCGTAGGTTTGCTGATCAGTCTTGTTGATTATCTAAAAAAACAGATGTCAAGCCTGAAAAAATAATAAAAAGGATGAAAATGGTGAATGCAGATTTGACTACTGTAATTATCTGGATGGTGCTAGTTCTGGGGATGGAAAACTAGAGAAGTCGTAAGAAGTATGGCAAAGAATATGATGGTAGGATAAATGTTCCTACATAGAAAAGGAAGCTGTTATCAAGTGAAGAGTATGTACGTTTACACTTTGTTGTTGGATAATGTTATTCAAGTAAGGAGGAGTTGGAAACAAGGTTGAAGATTTGAGGAGTAACACGTCGGTTTGATTTTGATGTTGTAGCTTAATGCGAGCATTGTTGTGTGTCAGATCTTGGGTTCCAAGATACCAACAGAGAGTTTCTGCTACGTCAATTGATGCTTTTATATTAAAACATTCATGCATAAACACACTTGTTTTGTGATTTTGGGATCATGTTGTGCAAGATAATCAACTCCTTTTCTAGCTCGTCAATAAATTTATTTCGTTGGTGATGTTGGTCTGTCAGTTTTGCCAATTCATGTTGTTGATTCTCTAACTAAACGTTATAGATTGAAGGTATATGTTTGCTTCTTCTTACGTAGGTTTGAAGACGCCACAATGTATGTTTTGTTAGTTTGGTGCGAGAGTTATGTAGGTTTATTTGCGTGTTTTATGTTGATCTATTGTCTATTTTGCTTGTTTAATGTAGGTTTATTATCTGTTATTTTCGTGTTTAATGTAGGTTTATTATCTTGTATTTGCAGTATAGTGTAGGCTTATTATCTTATTTTCCCTATATAATCCGACATCAAAACCTACAAAGCCTTTACAAAATTTCAAGAAAGCTAAACCTACAAGCTTCCACATACCTTTTTGTCAGTTGTGCGTTGTTTATCCTACTCAAGGAGATTTTCAAAAGTAGCTCATGCCCTGTCTGACTCCCAAGAATGAGAGGAATTTGTACATCTTTTCTGAGGACAAAAAGCTTTTGGAAAGATGGGATATATTCATATCCCCACATCAAACACACATGTGCACAACCGTGTAGTGTGTACATCTTTCAATCAAATGAAACAATTTTGATGGATCGGATAAGCGCTTGAAAGGCATATCAATCCCAAGGATACCTTGCAAAAACCTTTTTATCAAGCACCCTCATAGCAGCTACAATGGGAATCATACTACCTCAGTGAAGACCATAAATAAAAACATGCAGTATGAAAAGGAGACCAATTATTCTCCTTTTTCTAAAATGACCAATCCCTAAAAAATAAAACCTACAAAGCGTGAAATACAAACCTACATACCTCCTCAAGTCATACAAGTTAGGACTTTGTATAGGTTTTGTGCTAATTTCCCTCAAGAACTCTAAGTGTGAGATTGTCATATCTACATCTTCTCCGGCTACTACACAATTCAGATGGGTAATCTCCTCAAATTCATGAAGAAAGAATCTGATTGACCTACAATCTACTAAGACCCAAACTTCATTCCTCCTAGCAACATCTAGTTTATTCCTCAATAACCAATACACAGGATCACCACCCACCTATACTTTATTGTTGCTAGTTTGAGAATTACACGAACAAAAAAATTGTTTTCTATGTTGTTGAATGCATCTTCCCCAATTGCAAGATGCATATGTTTAAACTCAGGAATCTTACAGAAATGATTGAAGATTTTTCCATGAATGGATCCAGTCCTGGCTCATACACTCTCAAAGGATAATCCTTTTTTTTTGCATCATTGTTGTTCAACAAACACAGTAAAACTCATTAAAAATGTTAATACATGGTAGATAACCATCCAATGCAATCTATAAACCGTACATATCCTTGCAATCAAAACCTACATAACCACTGATAATCCTAACAAACCTACATAATACATTCCATTAAAATCTGCTTTTTAAAAGACACAATTACTTATAAACCTAATGAACCTTTCAAGTTCAATTACATAACTTCACACATGCGATTATCTGTACTAAAAGTACACAAAATACATGTCTTAACATACAATAATATTCCAGGACAAACTTGATAACTTTACCAAATAAATATACACAACAATTCTAGGACGGTAATCTACAAAATAATATGTTAATAAACGAGAAAATGGTCATAATAATACATAAATTTTCTATTATTTCTTAATTAAATATGAACTATTTCTCTCTAAAAAAATATAAATTTTTGTTGATATCGCCAATTTAGAATTACTGTTAGTGAAAGATAACATATCATTAGCGGCTGTTAATCACCCATTTGGAACAATTAATACATCGTTAGTTTGGGGTAAAACACTGCTTTTGGCAAACAATATAGAAATCCCTAAAAAAAATTTCCCCAATTTCATTTCATTGTCTCGATTTCGAAATTTCTTTTTGTCTGAATTTCCAAACTCTTTTTGATTTTGTTTAATCTTTATCAATTCTTTCATCTCTCTTTTTCATTTCGATCTCGATTTCGTTAAACATCTCTTATTCTCACAATTTCGTTTCGAACTTGGCCACATTAGGATTATGAAACTCAGATTTGGTTCGTTGATTGGTTTAATTGTATTGTTTGTTTTGATTGGATAGGTTGTGTTTTGCTTTTAATTTGTCATGTTGTAATCAAAATTGTAAAGATTTTATGGATTGAACAATTTAATGGATCAAGTAAATGGGTCAAGAGGTTGGAATTTGTTATCTAAGAAAGAATCAATTCATGTAAGTAATCAATTTAGTGCCATATGTAAAAAAGTCTCTTAAGCATAACAACATCAGAATGAGTAAAATTCAGAGCATACCAAAGTCTGAACCAAATATAACGATTTGGATTCGTTGTTGGCTCATCTTCTTCTTTCTCAACTTCTCCTTCATTCTATTCATCACAATCATCTTCTCCTTTTATCTCATCATCAGACCCTTCTTCATTTTCCACATCATTCTCGAAAATTTCTTCACTTTCCACTGGAGCTTCAACCGGATCTATGCTTTGATTTTCACTCAAATTTTTCTTCCAAGCTCTCAATTCCCTTTTGTAGCTTGTAGAATTTCTCGTAGCATTCTTCTTTAGCCTAGGCATCTTTGATTTAAGGTCAATTTTCTGTTTGAAATTCAATAGAAAATAGAGAAGAGTGAAAAGGTTCAATTTTTCTTTTCAATAAAAAAGCAATAGGAGAGGTTCACTTTTGTGTTATGTCAATTTTAGGGTACTTAAAACGTAGAGTTTTGTTGATATTGGACAAAACACTAACGGTCATTGACAGATGATAACAGTTGACTAACAACATTTATTAATCAGGAAAGCCAACGAAAATTTGTATTTTTTGGAAAAAAATAGTGCATATTTAATTCGGCAGTAACAGACAAATTTAGTATTATTAGAATCGTTTTCTCGATAATAAACCCAAAAGTTCACAAAATTCATTGTTAATCAACAAAAAATCAAGAACAGTTTCATACAATCTCGAATAATTAAACAAGTCCAACACAAATCTCAAAGACAAAATTTACCCAAAGAGAAGAACAAATCACAAAAACAAACATGAAGAAGAGGAAGAGAAGAAGAAAAGGAATGCGAAAAACATAGAGAAAAGAAAAGAGAAACTAGGGTTTGAAAAGAAGAAGAAAAAAAGAGGAAGAAGAGAAGAAGAAGAAGAAGAAGAAGAAGAAGAAGAAGAAGATAAAAAAAAAATTTAATGAAAATTTTTCTTCATAAAACATGTTTTTGTTTTAGCTTCTTTTTTCATTTTTTACCAAACCCTTTAGTTCTTTTCCTTTTCTTCAGTAAAAAAAAAAACTAAACAATGGAAAAGTTGTAATTAGATGATCACACAAATAATTTTAAGACTTTTGTATGTATTAAATGATATCAAAGCATGTATCTTTCTTGTGATTAGTACTTGATTCTATGAGATATTACAACTGATTAGATTCCTTATGATTGATTATAGATTCTTTTATAGCCTCAAATCAAATTACAATTTTGTGCTCTCTTTGAATCTATTTTAGGATTTAGATAGGACATCAAGATGTTGATACTTTATCTTCATGTTGCCAAAATTCTGGCACATGAAACAAAAAACGTCAGGTATGAACCTGGGTAATGGGAGATTTTAATTTGAATTCAAGCTGGAGAAGGACTTGAAACAAATTTTGCGACTCCGCTCAAGTCGTTTGATGGTTCGATGGTTTCGTATACTCCTTGGAAAGCTTTTACTAATGCTAACTATCAACATATCATCTGTTTATGGGTCAAGATAACTAGTATTCCTTTTGAATATAACACATACAAAATCTATTGTTTGGTATGTGGCGCTTTGGGGCGTGTTATTGAAGTTGAACATGTGAAGAAAAGGAATATCTCGATAAAAATCCCATGTTCAAAACCGCTGGTCTTCTCGTCCTTATTGGAGTTTGTGGAAGGCAAGTCTCATCTCATGATAGAGTATCAAAATCTGGAAGCATATTGCAAATTATGTTATAGATTAACACATGATTTTGACCATTGTTACATGGACAAAAAGGAGCCAACTGACTCAGGCAAAGATGAAAAACAGAAGAGTTCTAATGTGGGAAGAACTCAAAGCTACAAAGGAGCTTTTACAAATGGTAGGAGCTCATAATCCCAACCTTTCCAGTATGAATAACATGACTGGTTCAATGTCGGCCAAAAAGGTTAGATGAACCTTGTTCCAATATGATGAAAATGACACAAAACAAGAAAATTCTGATGCACCAAAAGAAGATGCAGTACTGGCTGGAAACATTACAATGGATACAATGAATGTAGAGGAGTATGAAAGGGATAATCTTACTAATGGATCGAAGCAGGTGACAACGTTAAACTAAATACGATTTCTGACTCTGTGATGCTTGAACCAGAATTGGAGGAAGTTGTGGAGGAAGAGGAAGAAGAGGGTTATATAGATGAGGAAGAGAGGTCATTCACAACTAAAGAATTAGCACATCATGCTGAATTTTAGTGACAATATGAACTTAAGGAACAACAAGGGAAGGAAGCCAAAGATCTGAAGCCTCCCATTGCTCCAACTAAACCATGCTTGTGACTGACAACTCCTCTTCATGAAGTGAGCACACACAAGATGATGATTGTTGCAGCTATGTCACCTCGTAATACGCTAAAAGAAAACAAGGCTAAGTGGAAGAAGACTTAGGAGCAAGGAAAAATCTCCATGAAGTTTTATGTTTTTATTTTATGATTAAAACATTTTTTGGAATTGCCAAGGTATTGGTAATAGGTTAACCATAAGTTTTCTTAGAGGTATTTGGAAGAAACAAATCTAGATTTTTTGTTTCTGTCTGAAAAATTTAACATGATGCTTGTTGTTGAACCAAATGGTCTTAGCGGCAGATTGGCCTTATTTTATCATGATTCTTGTAATGTTATATTAAATCACAAAGACAAAAAAATGATTGATGTCTCTTTAGAAGTTAAAGGAGAAACAATTAACATAACCTTTATTTATGGCAAATCGAACAGAACATGAGATATCTTGTTTAGGAGAGACTGACGACAATTGATATTGTCCACAATTCCCCCTGGTTGGTTATTCGTTATTTCAATGAACTGACTAGTAACCACGAAAAAACAAGGAGGAACGATAAGACATGTCAATTCCTTTGTACCTATTAATCAACTAATACAAAAATTTTGAATTTTTGAATTCTCAAAGATATGTAATTCTTGGTTATGGAAAGGGGTATGTAACAATGGGATTGCCCGGTGTATTCTAGATCAATCTTTTGGAAATGAAGATTGGTATGACTTATTCCCAATGTCTAAAATAGAGTACCTTGATATGATAGGCTCTGACCATCGTCCCATCGTGGGAAGGTTTAAAGACCAATTATATCAAAGAAGACACCAATTCCTTTTTTACAAAAGAAGGATTGGTAAAGATGGTTTCAAAGAAACATTAGAGAAAGGTTGGAGAGGCATGTCTTGTATACGCTGAGTTACGTTTACATGATACTATGATAATTGTAGAAAGGAAATATCGTACTAGAGAAAAACGTACATTCCTTCTCGTAGAGAAATGATCATTAAAGCGCATAAGCTAGTAGAGCATTTACAAAATAATAACTCCTCGTCATCTGCCAAAATTTTGAACGCCAAAATAGATTTTAAAAAGGCTATTGCTGATGAGAAACTCTATTGGAAATAAAAGAGCATAAATATATGACTCAAAGAAGATGATGAAAATACTAAATTCTTCCATGCCCATACAAAAGAGAGGCGAACAAAGAATATAATAAATGCTTTATTGAAGAATACTGGGAATGGGTGACTAAGGATGAAGAGATCAGTACAAAAGCCACACAATATTTTACAGACGTCTTCTCTTCTCGTGGTAGAGAATGTTGAATTAACGGGTACCAAAACCTGATCCTGTCGGATTTTTTGGGTTTTGGATATTTCTAGTTTACCAACATAAGACCTGTTTAAGTATTTTTGAAGGTTCACGTTCGTTTGGGTATTAAATTTTGAGTTTCGGTCGATTTTGATTCTTATAAAATACTCAATTTTGTACCGAATTTGGTTATTATAAAATACCCTATTCGGCTCGGGTTCGAGTCGGGTTTGCGTATCCGTATTTTTTAATTAAATTTCATGAAAACATTTAAAAATGAAAATAGCTATAAAAACCATAATTTATTAAAGAATCTAATATTTTATTTTATTTTTGGTTATTTTTTATTCTAAATTGATTAGTAAATTTAGATTTATAGTTACAATTTTGAATAAGCGTGTAATTGAGTATATATAAATAATTATATCTAAATGTATTATATATCTTGGGTAGCCATTCATGTTTTATCCAATGGGGTTTGGGTATCTGTATTCTCATGATCTAATATTTGTTCAAGTATTTTGTGAGTTTTGATTTGGTTCGATTTTGGGTATTTCATGTAAGGTTTGGATTCAAGTTCAGATTTCGGGTGTTATGCCCAGGGCTACAAGGACTAAATGATACAAATATTTTTCTCATTCCCAAAAATATCTGGACCAACAACTATGGAAGAATTTTGGTCTATTAGTCTTCATAATATGGATATAATATCATTTCAAAGGTATTATATCTAGTATTAAAGAAAATAATGCCAAAGTTGATTTTTGAAACAAAATTGGCTTTTGTTGCTGGTAGATTGATTTCAGACGATATCTTAATTGCACAAGAAATGGTACATGCTCTTTTCACAAAAAAATGGTGAAAGGCAAGTTTATGGCTATTAAAAAGGACATGACCAAATCATATGATAGAGTAGAATGAAATTTTGTGGAAAGTCTACTCCGTAGATTTGGATTCAGTAACAACTCGATTAAATGTATCATCATTGTATTACCAGTGTAGAAGACTCAGTTCTTATAAATGGGGAACCAAAAGGTAAAATAATTTCTAAAAGAGGTTTAAGACAGGGAGATCTTCATTCCCCATATATTTTTATACTATGCACATAAGTTGTTATTTCTAGATTGAAGAAAGCATAACATGAAAACTGATTTTAGGCATCTCTTATTTGCTGACGATAGTATCTTGTTCTGTAAGACAACTATTGAATAGGCTAGTGATATTATTAAAGTTCTTAAGGATTATGAGAGGATATTAGGTCAGCAAATAAACTTTGAAAACTCCTCAATCCAATTTAGACATTCTTTCCCAGTTGAAAAAAATATGATCCATATGTGGTCTTTTCTTGGCATTCCAAAGAATATATGAGGAGCAAAAACTAGAGTTTTTTCTTTTGTTCGGGAAAGACTACAAAAACAAATGAATAGTTGGTCTTCCAAATTCTTCTCTAAAAATCGTAAGGAAGTCCTGACACTACAAGAAAAACGTGTATTAATTGTGCCTGAAAAATGCTATCTACCAATATGAGAAGTAGTATCAGCTAGTGTGTTTGAAAGAGATAGCAAGAGAAATAACTTGTATTATAAAGACTTTAACAAAACGGAAATAGACTTGAACATACATGGATCGGAAACATACTTGAAAGAATCAGAACCATACTTATAAGGATCGGAAACATAATTGAGGATCGGAATTGTATTAAAAAAAAGATTAGAAAATTGTACCTCTTTTGTGTCGCTTCTACTGGTGGATCCAACAAAAGACCTAAATCTAGTAAAAGCCTAATCTCTTCAGAAAAGGCACATGCTTATCAACAACGATGACTAAGAACGATAGGAACAACTAGTAAGAAAGATGGTCACACAACGAGTAAGAAAGAATGTCACACATGTAGGGAGAAGTCTATACCTCAGAAACGGCAAAGAACAAGAAACATGCTTCAACAATTGAGAGATAATCAACCCTAATTTTATATTTCATGCTCAATAGAATTTTAGCCAATTAGTTTCATGTCATCTCACGAATATCCAACGTTTAATATTGGTAGTCAGATGGTTGAGATTGTACCAGATAACTAATCCTAGTACTCTCTTTGTGTTGGTTCTTTTTAGTTCAAAATAAGTATTTTTGTTTACAATTAACTATTTAATGTATCTAAATATTTTAAAAATTATATTTATGAAAGTATTATACATTTTTAGGTCATTAAGTTTATATATAATTTTTTGAATGTTGTGAATATTAAAAATTATAAAAAGAATTTAACTCTAAATCCTAAACTATAAATTATAATCTCCATACCCTAAATCTTAAAATTTACAAAATACCTAGTACAATAAAATTTTATATTTTATTGTTAGATAAAATATTAGAATGTATACAAGTATATTAAAATTGTGTGTTTAATAACATTATAGTTACAAATATAATGGTTTATAGATTACATCTTAAACCCTAAACCCTAAACTCTAACCGTGAAAATATTCAAAATATGAATTACAATACTATTTCAAATTTATTACTAGAAAAAATGATGTTATAATAAATTTGTTCATATTATAATAGTTCAAATAAATCTAATTGTAACTTAAAATTATAATATTGTAATATATCCTAAATTTTAATGTCATATTTCTAATAATAAACATATATAATACTTAATTGAGCTTATATGTTAAGTGTATATTATGTTGTCAATACATTTCGATTATATCATTTGCAACAAACACTAGTTTATGTATCTTTTGACCTTGAAACACATACTCATTCACATATATCATATTATTTTGGTCTGATAACAAACACATAAGTTATATGATTTCAAAGAGTTAACACACCTACTTAAAGTCGGAGTTACACTTCAAACATAAAATCAATACTCAGATATTAAAGAAACTTCAACACAATCATAGAAATATAAATTTATCATTAGGTCATGCCATTGTTGATCACATTTGCATCTGAAATGATGTCCACCTCTGAATTTGGTCTCCACACACTGCCAGTTCCAACCTTCACAACTTCCACCAAGATCTTGCTTGCATTTGGACCCAAAGGACTGAAATGAACTACATCTTCCACAACGATTTCCCCAGAGTTATTCACATCAAACAGCTTACATCTACTGTGACCATTTGATATGTTGTTGTTCAAGCTACAACTAACACTATGTCATACACAAATTCCAAACAGTTCATATAATTGCTGGTGGTAATGGGAATTTCTGCCTTCCTCAAGTTCCTAAATCTGTCACTATGATCCTATACAACGAATCCAAAATAATTATTTTCTCACTCAAACAATAATCAATAAATCTATCACTATGAAAACAGTTAAGTTGCATACCGAACCTCAGCTTCTTCAGAAGTTTATTCTTCACCCAATTCTTCCAAGCTGCCAGTGACTGAATGTTACTGGGTTTCAACGTAGGTATTTCAACCTTACTAGTTTTTTTTTAACTTGAGCAACATGCCTGGACTTAGACGCACGCCACACAGTACCCATCTACATAATTACAACACCCTTTTTCTATTCTTCAGTAATAGGAAACCGCCTATACATTTTGAAATATATATTAGTACAGTATATATAATACAATTCGAATAAACACATAACTGTAAAGATTAATTACTCAAAATACCTAAATTTCATCCCACATTCTTTCTTTTGTTAGCTCGTCCATGTGCCTCCAATCATTCAGCAATACATGCACATATTCCCTCACCAAAGGACCAAGGAATGATGAAAGTGTGATTGATCCTTTACCCACATGCACACCAAGCGATGTGAATTCACCATTTACCTTTTCATCAATATGTTTAGCAACTCCACGCATCTTTGTTGGCCCTCTTTTCTTCCTCTTCTTAGCATTATGTTGTTCATTTTCAACACCTTTAGTTGATGTTGGCATAGCATCCTCAGTCAGGGGTTAAGAGATATCAGGTTGATTCAAGTTTTCCCCTTCTTCACTGTGGTGGGAGATATCTGCTTGCTCACCTAGCTCTTCCTCTACATTGGGGGGTATGTTCTCTTTGTTAGGTTGATTTAAGATCTCCTCTTCTTCACTGTGGTGGAAGATATCTGCTTTCTCACCTACCTCTTTAGCCACTTCTGGAGCAACTTGTGTCTTAGTCACAGTTTCAGGCTTATTGTGTCTCATGCTCATGTCAATTGGGTTGGTGCAATACCTTGTTGACGTTGACTACCTGAAACACCTGAAACATCTTAAACACCTGAAACATAACTGACTTATCAAAATAATCAGACTACAATATCAAAACATCAATTTCCTATTATAACAAATGGCAACCATACCAATCCATAACTGAGACCCCTTCACAATCATCTCTAACATAGAAACTTTCATCATCAGAGGACTGGTTCCCCAGATCTTTATTTTCAGTAACTGATAAAGGTGCAACAAACTTCTCCTCTATCTCTAACTCGTGATAACCCTTGGTGGTGCCCTTATAACTACATACAATTGTGAAGACTCATCTGGAGAATAGAAGACTTGTTTTGCTTGCGAAGCCAAAATATAAGGATCTTTAAGATATACTTATTGGTTTATGTTGAGGTTCACAAGGGTAAAACCTTCCTCTTCTTTTACACCATTGCCTTTGTTGGCTCACTTACACTTGAATAGTGGTATCTGGAACATATGAGAATCCAACATTATTATCTGCTGGATAACTCCATAATAAACAACAATATCCGCCATATGTATAGTATCTTTGGCACTAGATCTGCACATACTAAATGTTTCATAAATTACACCACTATTCTGAGTGTCACGCATTACGTCTTTAGTATAAAATCGATGCCCATTGATGACATAATCCTTATAAGTCTGAGCTATATGTATTAGTCCATAAGCCATCCATCTAAGGACTTTTGAATGTTCTTTTGAATTATCATAGAATTTATGACATAGAAGAAAAGAAAATGAAATTAATTTATGTTAAATGACTCAACAAATAGTAAAAACTCAACATAACGGAAAATAGTGTACCTTTTCTTTCACCCACTGTGAGAACCTCTCTACATGAAGTTTCCAAAGTATAGTTTTATTTCTTGCATATATAAAATTATTTTTTGCAATTCTCCCAAGTGCATACTATTTTTTACACACTAACATTATGTTAGTTCTATATATAACATATATAAGATGATTGACAAGTATAAGATATAAGATGCATTGAAGTGGTGCACTTACTCTACATACTAAGTCATCACTTTCATATTCATTACTACATATATATGGGCTATGTCTCGCTCTTTATCTGTAAGAGTGATATGGAGACCCTTCTGCAATGGAGGACCTTCAAGTATGTAAACACTTGTTTCTACATCTTCATTATGTTTAACTTGTTTTTGAACCGGTATATAATTACATGGAAACTCTAAGCAGAATCCTATACATTCACTAGCCAAATATCCTTTAGGCATACATGCTTCACGCCTTGCATAGTTCTTCAATATGACTTTAGTGTTTTCATGTACGTATAGGGCAACCATATATATATATATATATAGATGGTAATTAAACACATCATATACAATACAAAATCTAAAGAAAATTTTTAATTACCTTTCAAATGGATACATCCATCTGAAGTGAACAAGTCTACCCAGTCTTGCCTCTCTTGCTAAATGAATCGGAAGGTGGATCTTTATATAAAAAAGAGGAGGAAAATATCTCTCTAGTTGGCACAATGTCTCTACGCACTCAGCCTCTAAAAGTGATCAGTTTGATTAATAACACGCTGACATAGTCTGTTAGAGAAGTTGCACACAATCTAGTAACAACATTTCTAGGTCCATTAGGTAGCAAGCCTCTTAGAGCAACTGGTAGCAAGTTCTGAAGAAGGACATGATGTTCGTGAGACTTGAGTCCACCAATCAATATCCGTCAATATCCGTCACAAATCAAGTTCTAAAACTGAAAGCTCCCTACAGAATCAAGAAACATCCGTTATACTTTGAAAAACAAAACACGGTAGGAACCATAAATTGATTAAACTTATAAAAGTGTAACCGCAAATCGATTACAATTTATGAAACCCAAATTGAAACAAAAACCCCTTTCGTTAAACATAGTTGACCTCCACTTCGAACCCAGAAATCGATGACTTCGAATTGAGCTGAAAGAAAAAAAAAAAACAAAATAATCAATTTGAAGTTGAAATCGATGACTAATAACCCAAAACAATGACTAATTCCAATTGATTAACCTTTATCTAACCTTTGTTCTTCGGCAATTGACGAGACTCGACAACTTCACCGTCATATTAGGGATTTTTGATAAAAATAGTGAAAGAAAGATGTTGAAATAGAAGAGTGAGAATTCAAGAGTGGAAGGGAAGAGTGAGAACCCAATAGTGAGAATTATGACTAGAACCGGACATGCACCGATGAGCTTTTCTTCGACTCTCTAATCTGGTTTTTCCTTTGAGAAAACAATTTTGCCTTCGTTATTCTTATGAAGACACACGGGGAGCTAAAATTTTTAATCTCGTTCTTTCAATCTATAGTATTTGGTTAATGTATATGCTAGGCCTGGGCATTATGACCGAACCGAATAAACCGAACCGACCGAACCGATTAGTTCGGTTTTCGGTTCTTATTCGGTTCGTGTCTTTAAACCGATCGGCTACAAATTAAAATTAAATTCGGTTTACGGTTGGTTCGGTTCGGTTCACTGGTAACCATTCGGTAAACCGGAGAGTACAGGTATATAAGTGCCAAACCTAATTTTTTTCTCCACCCTCGCCGACTCGCAAACCCTAAGCGATTTCGGCGAAATCGTTTCTCCTTCCCGGCTCCGGTTTTGGCTCCGATTTCAAGCCGCTCACATCACCGCCGACACCGCCGACTGTAAGGTACGTAGTTACTCACTCAGTACTCGCTTTTTCTTCGGTGTGTACTCGATGATTTTCGCCTCTGCGATTTTTTCTCGATGTTTTTGCGAAATTTTTCTCGATCTGCTAGAGATCTGTTAGATCGGTTCCTTGTTTGTTATTTGCTATTTGATCGGTTCTTTGTTTGCATGTTGTTTTATCGGTTCCTTGCATGTTGTTTTATCGGTTCCTTGCATGTTGTTTGATCTTCGAAGTTATCGTTGTTGTTTACTTTGTTTCTCCTTTTTGTTTATGAACTAATTTTTATGAACTCATTATCGTTGTTGTTTATGAACTAATTCGGTTCCTTGCATGCTGTTTCTCCTCTTTTTGATGAACTAATTTTTTACTTTGATCGGTTCCTTGCATGCTTTTTGGATCAGCTCTTTGTTTGCTTTGTTTATGAACTAATGTTCTCGTCTTTGACCCGATTTTCTCTTAATGTTTATTGATGAGTTTCGGTTGAGGGTTTTACGGAGCTTGTGGATTGTGGAACTTTTTAGCTAACTCTTAGGTTTTCTGTGTTTATTTTTAAGATTTAGATATTCTTCTGATTTTCTGATATAGATTTATATATCATATGATTTATAGATTTATATATTTATATATCATATGATTTATATAACATTCACTATTATCCTTGCATGTATATGATTTATAGGATAATAGTGAATGTTTTTCTGATATAGGATAGTAGTGAATGTTTTTACCTGAGACATCATTGTTCGAATGTTGTGAGTTGCATTTATAGAATTGTGAGTTGCAGTGTTATTATCATTTGTGAATTGAGCAGTATAAAATTGTGAATTGTGAATTGCATTTGAATTACATTCAAGTAATTCTGTATTCTTGTTATTAAATGAACGAGTTTAATCATAAATTTGACTGAGTTTCCAGATAATGACTTGGCATTTGGTTTTTGACACTGACTTGGCATTTGGTTTTTGATATATGAATCCCCTTTGTTTTTCAGATTATTACTCTCTTTATGATATGAATTTACAAAATGTGATGATCAATGATTATATAATCTTGTTGTAAAACGTTAATGATAAAATGTTGTGTTTAAATGAATGCTTAGTTTCTTGTCTTCTTGTCTGTAAATGTTTGTCTTCTTGTACACTTTGCTATATACTTTGCTGGATTTCTTGTCTTGTTCTCTTGTTGTCTCGTTTGTCTGAATATACTATGATGACAAAATGTTGTGTTTAAATGAATGCTTAGTTTCTTGTCTTCTTGTGTGTAAGTTCTAAGTCTTATTAATACTTTTTGTTTGCAGATGGCTAGTGAGGGCGACAACATCATGGAATGTGAAGATCAGGGAATCCCTGAAACACAGAGGTCGAGTGCTTCAGGTCGGCCACCAATTCCGAAGAAGAAAATAGCCAAAAGAGCAGAGGTATGGAAACACTTTATTCAGCTTGAAGAAGGTAGTAAGAAAAGTAGTTGTCGTTATTGTGGTCAAGAGATTAGTTGTGACTCCAAAACAGTAGGCACTAGTCCAATGAGAGGTCACATAGGTAGATGTAAGGCTTACAAAACGTTTCTTGAAAGTGGTAGTCAAAAGGTGTTTAGTGGTGATAGTGATGGGAACATGAAAACCACTGTCTTTGATCCGTTGGCTTTTAGGAGATCGGTTAATGAATTGGTTGTCATCAACGAATTGCCTTTATCATTTGTTGAATCAGAGGGTTGGAGACGTTTTTGTTTCACTGTTTTGCCTATGTATAATACATTTTCAAGAAGGACATGTACTAGAGACATTGTTGCTTTGTATAAAGAAGAGAAGGCTGCTCTAAAGAGTTTGTTTAGTGATGATAGGAAAAGAGTGTCTCTCACCACAGATATTTGGGTGTCTCCGACAACTTCATACAACTACATGGTGGTCACAGCTCACTGGATTGATGCGAATTGGCAAATGCAGAAGAGGATAATCAGTTTTAAACCCATCACAGATCACAAAGGGGAAACAATTGCGGAGCATCTTGTTGATTGCTTGGATGAATGGGGTATTCAAAAAGTATTCACAGTGACAGTCGACAATGCAAAAGGTAATGACAAAGCCTTAAAGTTATTTTCAGAGATATTAAGATTAAGGGAAACAGATGCATTGGTTTTAGGAGGTGAATTGTTACATATGCGTTGTTGTGCTCATGTGTTGAATTTGATTGTGAGGGATGGTCTTGCAAATTTAAGTGATAGTGTAGACTCTATTCGGAATGCAGTTAAGTATGTCAGGTCATCATTTGCAAGGTTAAAGTCGTTTGAATTGAAGTGTGATACAGGAAAGATTTCCAGAGGCAGCTTGGCATTAGATTGCAAGACTCGCTGGAATTCGACTTATCTAATGTTGGTTTCAGCTCTGAAACTCCGAGTGGCTTTTGAGAAGTTGGCGGCTGAAGACATGTTGTACAACGAATACTTCAAAGAAGACGACGAGAAAGAAAAGAGAAAACGAGTTGGACCACCAACTACTGCAGATTGGATTGAAGTGCAGAGGTTAGTGAAGTTTCTCAAAATCTTTTTTAATTGTACTTTGGCCTTCTCTGCTTCAAAATCAGTCACGTCTACTCTCTGTTACAATGAGATAGTAACAATAGAAAGGAATTTGATTACAAAATGCACTAGTAGTGATGAAGAAGTAAGAAAGCAAGCAGTAGTTATGAGGAATAAATTTGACAAATACTGGGATGGTTTGTTGAATATGAATTTGCTTGTGATAGTTGCTAGTGTCTTTGATCCACGGAACAAGATGCAGTTTGCTTCTTTGTGCTTTGAAAAACTGTATGGTCAGGACACCATAGAATGTAGACAGCTTCACAGGTCTGTAACAAATTGTATGAAGAACTTGTATGCAGAATATAGTCTTAGGTTTAAGCCATTGGATCAGATTTATGCGATTGGAAACAGAAGTGATCATGGAGATTCCGAGCAGCCGAATGATGTGTTTGATCAGTACGATGATGATGATGACGATGGTTATGAGAGGATGGATTCAATTTACAGTCAAATGGTTAGTGAAAGGAGCATTGAATCAGAATGCACAGAGCTAGAGGTCTATTTGTCTGAAAAAACAGAGGCTAGAGTGGATAACAATTTAGGTATGTCGTTTGATGTGCTATTGTGGTGGAAGAAAAATAGTGCAAAGTTTCCAGTTCTGTCAGAATTAGCTAAGGATGTCTTTGCCATTCAAGTCTCGTCTGTGGCAAGTGAGTCTGCATTTAGCACTAGTGGCCGAGTATTAGACCCATATAGGAGTTGCTTGACACCATATATGATAGAAGTTTTATTATGCACCCAACAATGGCTAAAGTCTTCACAACATTCTCAACCACAAATGGCTAACTTGTCACAAATGTTGGAGGAGGTTGATTTCTTTGAGTCCCTAGGTAAGCATACCACCTTGAGTCTAAGTTGATTATTATGAGTTTCAGTTTCTAACCACTTTTCATTTTTGTGTAGATGAAAGAAACTCACAAGGAGGGGCATCTCCAATCTGAGTGTATCATCTCATTCTCATGTATGTTTCGTATGCAACATTTCAATTATCATTCTGTGTATCATTATGTTTTTCGGTTTGGTCCATTCCTGTGCATCATTCTCATGCAATATTTCAAAACCAAAACATAATGTTTGTGTGATAATATGTTTGTATTATTACTTGAACAAATCATGATTGTGTGTTTAATTTAATGTATGATTGTGTGTTTTAGTATGTATAGAACCGAAATCCCAAATATATTAACCGAACCGAAAAACCGAAATGGTGATTACCAAAACCGAACCGAAGAACCGAATATTCATTACTTAAACCGAAATGACATCAAATTTACAAATAAACCGAAAATATCCGAAATTTATAGGTATTTCGGTTATATTCGGACTGTACGGTTTGAATAAGAACCGAACCGAACCAATTGACTAACCGAACCGAACCGTTTGTTTCTTGCTTCGGTTCACTTCGGTTGTAATAACTACCAACCGAAAAAACCGAAAACCGGGGAACCGAACCGATTCGGACCGAACCGACCGAATGCCCAGGCCTAGTATATGCCATTAAAACACAAGCGCCAAATGTACAAATTGGCAGGTCAACATATCTTTTTACGCGCGCTCAAAACAATAGCGTTTCAAAATTATGAAACACTATGTAAATACCATGTTTAGTTAAAGAAGCATAACCAACCAAAATGCTATCTCCAACTGCTATCTATACACCAAAATCTTATAGTGTGATTAAAACAGCCCCGACGGCTTTTCCAACATATACTATGTCATGTTATAGATTGCCCAAGACTATAGTGACAAAATTAAATTTAGCTATAGCAAACTTTTTGTGGTTGAATTTTGAATCATCAAAAGGGTTACACTGGATGAAATATAAAAAAATTATGTAGACTAAAAACGGAAGGAGGGTCAGACTTTCGAGCTTTAGAGAAGTTTAATTCATCACTTCTGGCAATGAAAGTTTGGCGATTAATAGATTGATTCATTATTTGCTCAAGTTATGAGAGGTATATATTATAAGAATCAATGTCTTATGACTGCGAAAAAGAAATTATACTCCTTATAGTTGGAGTAGTATTATTTCAGCCAAATATTTGGTCAATAAAGTGATGCGATCATGGACAGCTCAATTCCCCAACATGGAGAACACAACACTGGAGACTCGGATAAGCATGAAAATGAAGCTGAATTGGAAGTAGCAATACTGATGACTAGAGCTAGAAGGAAGTTGCTGAACCAAGCTATTGAAGGAATGCTGACCAAGATGCACACATCCGAATCTCCAGAACAGCATACCTTGATGCTTACACTAAGCACTCAAGAAGGTTAGCTAATGGGCGTGTAAACCATTCATCACTCTTTTTCCCTTAAGTGTGTTTTATCGCAATGGGTTTTAACACTAAGGTTTTTAATGAGGCTGAAAGGCTTACACATTCCTCAGGCCCATTAGGCTAATAATTTAAGTTCATGATTTTACTTAGGCCCATTATGCTAATAATTTAAGCCCAAATAATTTTCGTGTGGCTTTTGCTATTTATACCCTATGTTTTGCTCTGTAAAACTCATTCAATCATCAATCAAAATTACAAACTTTTTAAGAGTTTTCTCTCTTGAATTCTTCTAAAGTATGTTATATCCTTCTTTACTAATCACTAGTGCGTAATATCTAGAGATCTTAGAGTTCTTTTGAGTGTGTAATATCTCATTAGACTCGACACCTATCTGTTCCATTCTTCATCAATCACGATCTGCACTAGACCCTTCACCCGTCTGACGTTCGGACTCATCAACTCTCAAGTCAAAACAAAATTGATTAATCCTTCATCAAGCTCAAATCCTAGGAGGCTCGTGTCATGTGATATCAGAGCAAGAGCTTGAAAGTTGAGTTCTTCACCACCTAATCAGTTTTGTATCTTGTTTATCATTCAGAATTTGTGTTCTTCATTAGATTTCATAACCTATTATTTTTGACATCAATTAGGGTGGCTAGGTAAAAGTTTGGCTACTGTAACTTGCAAAAAAAATTAAAAGAAAAAACCCTAGTACTAAGCAAAAACGTTTTTCTTTTTTTCTTATTTACAAATTTTCCTTTTTGTTTCGGTTTCCACTTCTCTTTGAATTTCCTTTTCTCTTTAACTTCCTCTTCTCTTTGAATTTCCCTTTCTCTTTCAATTTCCTCTTCTCTTTAAATTTCTTTTTCTCTTTTAATTTTCTTTTCTCTTTTAATTTCCTTTTCTCTTTTAATTTCTTTTTCTCCTTGAATTTCCTTTTCTCTTTTAATTTCCTTTTCTCTTTGAATTTCCTCTCTCTTTAGAATTAGTTAATGCGGTAGTTTTGTGTTGTGTTTCAGAGACAATGGGAGATGATGAACCAGAATCAAGTCATGCAACAACAAGTTGTTTATTGAAGCCATGACAGCCACAATCACCGACAACATCATGTCCAGACTAGAGCGACTGTTGGATGTTAAATTCGAAGGATTCAAGGCTGAACTTGCATTGTCATCATTAGAAAGTAGTAGGAGTCGAAAGAAGAAAGCTGCAAGTCACACCAGAACTCAAAAAGAAGGAATTGAGCCTAGGAGGGAACCGATGGCTGCAGCATATTGTAGCACTGGTTTGGAATCAAGTGGTAATAGCCAGTGGAGTGGAAGAAGATATAGAGAGGTTAGACAACAACCTCATGAACAGCTGCAAGGAATCAAACTTCGGATTCCTTCATTATGTGGCAAAAGTGATCCCGATGCTTATTTGGATTGGGAGAAGAAAATTGAGTTGGTGTTTGATTATCAAGCGTATTCTGAAGCTAATAAGGTGAGAGTAGCCGCTACTGAATTTACTGATTATGCACTTAGCTGGTGGGACCAGATTGTCACCTCTAGGAGGCGCAACGGAGAGGAACCGATTGACAATTAGGAGAGAATGAAAACTATCATGAGAAGGCATTTTGTACCAAGTTATCATTATAGGGAACTTCATCAGAAATTGAGGAGGTTGAGTCAAGGAAGCAGAACCGTGGAAGAATACTTTCAGGAGATGGAAACCTTGATGATTAGGGATGAGTTACATGAGAATAGTGAAGCTACAATGCCTCAGTTTTTAGGAGGACTTAGTCGTGATATTCAGGACATAATGGAGATGGAGTACTATGATAATTTGGAGTAGATGCTGCATTAGGCCTCTTTGATTGAGCAGCAGCTTAAAAGGAAGGGTTCTAAAACTGTTAGTTATGAAGGATATGGACAAAATCTACCTAGTTACACAAGAGAAGACAAAACAGTTACTTTCAGAGCAAGTAACGCCTCGAATGGGGTTAAAGAGAGTGTGAAACCGAGTCCTACAACAACTACATGTCAAAATCGATCAACAAATCCATTAACAGCCAGAGCTAGGGATGTTAAGTGCTTCAAATGTCAAGAAATGGGACATTATGCTAATGCTTGCCCAAACAAGAGACTAATTGTTATTAAAGCTAATGGAGAACTCGAATCTGAAGATGAGATGACAGACACACTGCAACCAGAGGAAGAGGAAGTATCCAAAGGTGTAGAATTACCGGTCATAGGAGATCTTTTGGTTGCAAGAAGGACTCTTAGTGTACAACCAAAACCAGAGATAGAAGAGCAGAGGCAGAATCTCTTTCATACCAGATGTTTGGTCAAGGGAAATGTGTGTAGTTTGATAATTGATGGAGGGAGCTGCACTAATGTAGCAAGTGAAACAATTGTAAAGAATCTAGAAATGACTACTACCAAGCACCCTCATCCATACAAGCTGCATTGGTTGAATGAAGGAGGTGAATTAGAGGTTTCAGATCAGGTTTTAGTGCCATTATCGATTGGCAAATATGAAGATCATATTCTATGTGACATTCTACCTATGGAAGCTAGTCACGTTCTGTTAGGGAGACCTTGGTAATCCGATCAAAGAGTGACACATGATGGGTATACAAACAGGCACATTTTTGAGTTTAAGGGAAGGAAAACCATTCTGGTTCCTCTTACTCCACGAGAAGTGTATAAAGACCATCAGAAACAGCAAGCTAAATCTGGTTCAAAAATCAATTCTAAAACCAAGAAACAAGGCTTCTACATACAAGCAAAGGGAGTTAAACATGTTTTACTTTCTAAACGCCCCATACTCTTATTTATGTACAAAGACGCACTGTCTTGTTTAGCTGAAACTACACCGATATATTCGAGTGAACTTCATGAACTTTTGCAGGATTTTCATGATGTTTTCCCTACAGATACACCACCAGGATTGCCACCAACTAGAGGGATTGAACATCAGATTGATCTTGTTTCTGGAGCCTCGTTACCAAACCGTCCAGCTTATAGGACTAATCCGTTGGAGACTAAGGAACTGCAAAAACAGATTGACGAGTTCCTAGCAAAAGGATACATCCGTGAGAGTCTCAGCCCCTGTGTTGTACCTGTTTTGTTGGTACCAAAGAAGGATGGGAGTTGGAGAATGTGTGTTGACTGCAGGGCAATCAATAACATCACTGTAAAGTATCGACATCCTATTCCTAGGCTAGATGACATGCTAGATAAGTTACATTGTTCCACGGTATTCTCTAAGATAGATCTTAAGAGTGGATACCATCAGATTAGGATGAAAGAAGGGGATGAATGAAAAACTGCATTTAAGACTAAGCATGGATTGTATGAGTGGCTAGTTATGCCATTTGGGCTTACAAATGCACCTAGTACATTCATGAGATTGATGAACCACATTCTTCGGGCATTTATAGGCGTTTTTGTGGTGGTATATTTCGACGATATTCTGGTCTATAGTATAAGCACTTCTGAGCATATTGAGCATTTGCATACCGTTTTGCAAGTTCTTAGAAAGGAGAAGTTATATGCTAATCTGAGGAAATGTACTTTTTGTGCGGATAACCTTGTGTTCCTAGGCTTTGTTGTTAGTACAGATGGAATCAAGGTAATTTGTGTTCTTCATTAGATTTCATAGCTTATTATTTTTGTTTTCAATTAGGTTGGCTAAGTTAAATTTTGGATGCTCTAATTTGAAAAAATTAAAAGAAGAAAACCCTAGTCTTAGGCAAAACGTTTTTATTTTTTCTTATTTACCAAGTTTCTTTTTTTTTGTTTTAGTTTCCTCTTCTCTTTGAATTTCTTTTTCTCTTTGGATTTCCTTTTCTTTAGAACTAGTTACTGCTTTGTTTTATGTTTTCTATTCAGGAACAATGGAGGAGGAGGCCGAGACCAGCAATGCCGCCAATAACAAGATTCTCATAGAGGCCTTGACAACAAACATGGAACGATTAGGGAATGCTACGTTCGAAGCTTTCAGACAAGAGATCATGTCGTCTTCAGAACGAAGTCCTAGCATAGGAAGAAGCCCATAAAATCGACCCCGACAGTATGCTGAGGATATAAAAAGGTGTCGACATGAATTGTTCAAGGCGTTGGACACAATCCCAAAGGAGAAACGAGCTACCCACAAATCTGGAGCATATAAAGAAAGACTTACGGGAGTGGAAAATCAGAAGCCAGAACTAGATCAACCTTTCTTAATCCCCAATGCGCCCATAGTGCATAAAGAAAACGATCAGAGCAACACTATAGAAGAAATGAAGTTTCAGGTTCAGTAGCAGATCATAATTCAGGAAAAGTGCTACTCACTAGAACTGAATTATTTGAAACTAAGTGTACTCTTTCCTCTATTCAGTCTCACTTTGATTTTGAAAAACTAACCTTTTTGGAATCGGAAAAACCGAGTAGTGTTGTTTCTTATTCAGGGAAAATACAAAGGAGTTTGCCATTGGTTAATGAATTAGAAAAATCATCTAATTTGGAGCCTGAACATGTCGTTATGCCCCTTCATTGTGATTAGAAAGCACTGTGAGGAACTTGATTTGGTACAAATAGGTTCTAATTTGTTTGTGATTGTCTCTACACAAGATGAAAAACGTTTTGGCTGGGAAGATGTGAAAGAATTTCGAGTTTCAAGCTCTGTTTTTGATAAAATGATTCCATCTTTTGAAACATTCACACTTGAAAGGATTTCTAGGAAAATGGGTTTTCATATTGATGAGTTTTGTGAATTCAGCTCAAGTGTTTCTGGTGGTTCTTAGTATCAAGATATTTACATGAATTCAACTCTTAAGAAACAAACAACAATGGAAAAACTTTATACGATTATAATATTAAAAAGAGAACAAAAATTTGATGGACAGCACTACAGAGTGGAAGATAGGCCAAATTGAGAGATTTTATTATCCACCACATGGTAATGAGTAGTGAGTATTTGATACATTCCATATTGAGCAACAATGCATAATGCATCTATGTCGGTCCACTATCCTCTACTCACGTGAATCCTTTGATCTTAAGCTAGACCACTCCACACATTCATTTTCTTTGGATAGTTCCCTATCGTTGTCTAGCTCAATAATTGCATAGTTGTACAAAATAAAAATCTAAATGGTTGGATACCTATACATTTGTTGACTCTCTATGCACATCAGAACAAGATATTTTTCATACTTTATTTTTAGACTTACCAATACTTGAAACCACTTCTAGTATTATATTGTTACAATCTAAACATACTTAACAAGAGATTTTTCACTATAGATGTTATTATATGTAAATGATATACATAAATAAATAAATTTATAAAATAGCTTTGAATGCTGAGAAGAGTATTTAGTCAAGTAGTAAAATATTCATTTCTACAAAATTATTCATGAACTTGATTCCAAAAGTCGTGCAGTTCCACCTAGCTATATGGGTTGTAGTTTAAGATTATAGATCCGCCTTTATCAATATAATTATTTGCAAGAGAAAAAATAAGTTTCCAAATTATTCACTCTGTCTTTCAAAATCGGTATTACACATGTAAGAATTTGAGATATATTGTATCAACACACAAAACAAGTAGATATCAATAGAGCAGAGAATATCCCAATATTAGAAGGGACCCCAAAAAACAGCTAGAAACTAACCAAAATACTTAGAGATGGAATACAGTCTGTTATCTATATTGGTATATTAGTCCCACTCTTCATTTTTATATTCTTATTACTTTCTACCCACTCATCATCATCACTCACTATATAAACGCACAACCACTCTATATACACTAAAAGCCACAAAACTCAAATCAAGATCTTAAACAATGAGATCCCATCTCTGCATTTTGATCATCTTTTTCTTAATCTTCAAATCTGAATCTCTAAACTGCAATGAAAATAGCCATTCCTCAGATCTAAGAGTGTTCCACATAAACAGTCCTTGTTCTCCATTCAAACATCAAACCTCTGTCTCATGGGAAGACACACTTCTTCGGGACAAGGCTCGTTTCATGTACCTGTCAAGCCTAGCCGTCGCTAAGAAATCATCAGTCCCCATTGCCTCAGGTCGTGGCATTGTTCAGAGCCCGACTTACATCGTGAGGGCTAACATTGGGACACCAGCTCAGCCCATGCTCGTAGCTCTTGATACTAGCAATGATGCTGCTTGGATCCCTTGTTCTGGCTGCGTTGGCTGTTCTTCTCCAGTTCTCTTTGATCCTTCCAAGTCAACCTCTTCTCGCACTCTTCAATGCGAAGCTCCTCAGTGTAAACAGGTAACTCACTATTCTTTGTTACAATCTTACTAGTAATTACTTATTGCATTATCATTATACTCTCCAGAGATATCAAATCTCTGGATGAACGTTAAAACTATATTCAACTTAAATTTTACAAATAAAACCATAATCTTTTTGGATGAAAAATCTTATTGTTTATTTGGCCAAATGGTTAACTGTCTATTAGACAAGTAACCAGGTGTGGCAAAATTTAAGACTTGAACTTAAGTTTTAAATATAAATCAGATCATGTCAATTGTCAATCCAATTGTTAGACAAAAAGAAATTATATCGAATAACATACAGGAAACTACAATTTTAATTTAATAAAAGTTAAATTATATATATATATATATATATTAGAAATTATGTATTTACTTTATTTACAAAAAATTTTAATTGAACTTGCATTTTTTCAACCGAAGAAGCCAAAATCCTTTTTATAAAAAGGAGTAATATTTAGTTACTTTTAACAACAAGAAAACTAAAACCGAGAAAAAACAAACCGCATGTCAGGCGTTTTGATAATTTTTGGATGGATAAAAGTACACAGAAATGTGAAAGTGTGAACGAACGTGAATTTCATTTTGGCTGGTTATTACAGCATGATCGAGACGTCTAGTCACGGGTTTATTACACCCATGAGTCTTAGTCACGGGTATTTTTTATACATAAAATCTATAAAACAATTCCTACTTGTAGGACACTTTACAGTTTGATCTATATTCTTTGTCGTCACGCTGGTTCTAAGTTCTGTTTATAATACAATAAGGCCACTTAAAAATTACAATCGAATCATGTAACACGTCGTTAATAACGCACTCTTGTAACCAGATCCAAGACGAATAAACAATTCTTTATAAATATACATTGTAAAAGTGAATATAGAAAGAAAGAAAAAAATTGGAATACTAATAGTTGGGAAATTGTTTATCGCAAAATGGTTGAATATTAATTAATCAGGAT
Source organism: Lepidium sativum (assembly GCA_023374145.1). Classification (NCBI taxonomy): domain Eukaryota; kingdom Viridiplantae; phylum Streptophyta; class Magnoliopsida; order Brassicales; family Brassicaceae; genus Lepidium; species Lepidium sativum. Next base: position 13,180 of record JAKUCM010007388.1, on the reverse strand, counting down.
TAAATTTTAGGTAGCCGCGTCACTCTGCATACTAAACTTTAGGATTTCGTTTACGATTCAAATTTTATCTAATCAATTGTATTGTTGAGTAGTTAAATATTTGTCTTCTTAACCATAGTCCAATTCTAAGTAGTTGCGCATTCTAAAATTTTAGGATTTCTTTTACGAGTCAGGTTTTGTCAATCTAATTTTGTTGTTAGAATATATATATATTAATGGTTGAACGTTTTTGATTGCAGGTTCCAAACCCAAGTTGCACGGTAAGCAAATCATGTGGTTTCAACATGACCTACGGTGGGTCAGCCATCGGAGCATACTTGACACAAGACACACTAACATTAGCCACTGATGTCATCCCAAACTACACCTTTGGGTGTATCAACAAGGCCTCTGGATCATCTTTGCCAGCACAAGGACTCATGGGTTTAGGTCGTGGTCCATTGTCTCTGGTCTCACAGACACAAAGTCTTTACATGTCTACATTCTCATATTGCTTGCCAAACAGTAAGTCCATCAATTTCTCCGGTTCGCTAAGATTGGGACCTAAGAACCAACCAATTCGGATCAAGACCACTCCATTGTTAAAGAACCCGAGAAGATCATCACTTTACTATGTTAATTTGGTTGGAATTCGTGTCGGGAACAAAATTGTTGATATTCCAACAAGTGCACTCGCCTTCGATCCGGCCACCGGAGCAGGCACCATCTTTGACTCTGGTATTGTGTTCTCAATGTTCCTTTATATTCCTTTATATCTACTAAAAATTTTCTCAATGTCACAAAATTTTATTTGTGACTCACTGATGCAAAATCACTCAATATTTCTTTATATCCACAAAAAATCTTAGTTACAAAAAAAAATTTGTAGCTATGGTTTTGGACTTCAAATTCGTGGTTATTTCGAGAAATAGTTACGGATATATAGAGACTTAGCCACGAATTAAAACTTCTTATGTACTTAACATACACATGTAACGATGTATTTAGGGACGGTCTACACGAGGCTAGTTGAACCAGCTTACGTGGCGGTGCGAGACGAGTTCAGGCGACGTGTAAAGAACGCAAACGCAACTTCACTCGGAGGTTTCGACACTTGCTACTCTGGCTCCGTCGTCTTCCCGTCGGTGACATTTATGTTTGCCGGAATGAACGTGACTCTGCCTACAGACAACCTTCTCATCCACAGCTCCTCCGGTAACCTAAGCTGCCTAGCCATGGCTGCAGCTCCGACCAACGTAAACTCTGTCCTTAACGTTATTGCTAGTATGCAGCAGCAGAACCACCGTGTTCTCATCGACGTTCCAAATTCCAGGCTCGGCATTTCCCGTGAAACTTGTACCTAAGTTTTCAGGGACTATGATTTTGTTTTCAAGTCAATTTTCGTGTTACGTTTACACTTTTTGAATTTTCGAAACAATATAAGTTAAAGATTTTCGTTTCATTGCGATAAATCTTTAGCAAACTTTTTACTCTATGTTCACTATTCTCAATTGCGTTCTTTTGAAATTGCGGGTACAATAAGCTAAAATATAAAATAAATTTTAAAAATGTTGGGTAAATTTTAAATTGAACAGAATAGCATATTACAATTAACAACAATATTGAAAATACAAATACAAAATTTAAATTAAAAATGATCTGGAAGCATAGTTTAATGTTGTGATATGATCATGGAAAACAGAAACAAAATTAAAGAGAACTTGAAGTTAAGCAATGAAGATCATGAGAGAGATTTGGAGATTCTAGCCACTCCAATTATAAGATCACGGGGTAAACAAATCAAGGAGAGCGTTTGTGGATTTATTCAAGGTTTTTTGGACAAAGAACAACATAACGAATCCATTGGACTTTATATTTGTCAAGTCCAACCCATTTTGAGCCTTCTACAAGTCCAAAAGAAGTCCTATATCAAGTCTTAAAGTCCAGTCCATGAATAGTGACGAATTTGGAAGACTAAAAGATATTTTTGAGGCCAAAAATTCAAGAGTCCTTCTCATTCAAGTCATAATAAATTGTGACATTTACTTGTCATTTACTTAGTAGTCTTTACTTTTCATCTTTAAGATGTTCAATAAGTCTAGAGGAATCTAGAGAGTTCCTTTTTTTCTTTATAAACTCATGTAATTCTCATTTGTGAGGAACCAACTTTTTATCAATAAATTTGAGAATGATTCTCTTTTGTTCTTTGCAAACTTTTTGATCTTTCTTGGTGTGTCATATCCAATGGATCAAACTGGTTTATCAAGCGATTTCCATCATACTTTAGTGGCCATTCCTAGCCATTGGCGTGAAGAGCCGAGTCGAAACAGCAACAATCTTTGGTTAAATATACTAAAGGTGGGGCTATCTGAGTCAACATTATGTGGTTCCACCATCTTGCTTAATTGATGGCGAGTTGAAACAACAACAATGTTATGTTTGATATACCTAAGGTGAGGGTTACTCAAGTTCTTTGAAGACCAAGGACTATCCTTACAACTTGGAGTGACGATTCCTTCAAGATTTCGCATCATTTGTTATCAGAGCACATTTCCAAATTAGTTAATCTTTTCATTTTCTATCTATTCATCTTCTATCTTTTCATCTTCTACCTTTCCAACTTCTATTTTTCATCTTATATCTCTTCATCTTCTATCTTTTCATCTTCTATCTTACCAAATTATATCTTTTCATAATTTCTTCTTAATTAATTAAAAAACAAAAAAGCAAGAAAAAAAATATTAAAAAAAAACAAAAAAACAAAAAAAATCTCTTCATCTTCTGTTATTTATATATATAAAAAATCTTGTTCGTTTGTTTGTGTACCAAGATCTATCTAAAACTTGAGTTGTGTGATACTTGTTAGGTCATTGACCCTTGGGGAAAGCAAATCAAAGAGTGTTTGATTAGTTCTATAAGGACATTTTGAGTTCAAAAAGAGAGGAAAACAGAATAAGGTTGTGAGAATATTTGAGAGAAAAGCCACTAATTTGAGGGAAACACTTGTGTGTCAAACACTTGAGAGATTGTGAGACATTTTTCTATTAACAAATATTTTTTTACAGGTTCTAAGTATGTTAAACGACAGTAAGGACAATCCGGAATGTGAGCAAATACAAGGAATTCTAAATCTCCAAATTCAAGTTTTGATGGGAGAGATGACCCGTTTGGTGAGAGTTGAGATGAAAGCAGTCAATGAACGTTTGAATCAAGTTTAAAATGAGATAACACTTAGGCAACAACCTCGGCTGCCTAACGTACAAGGAGATCCACCACCGGTGGAAGTACAAAGAGGCAGTGTTGAATACTATGGTCGAGATGAACATTCATCTAACTCGAGTCAAAGGAGACCTAGACGAGCTAGGGAAGAAAGAGGTCGGGCTGAAGATAATTTAGGGGGACTTAAGATGAAAGTTTCATCATTTCAAGGAAAGAACAATTCATATGCCTATCTCGAATGGGAGAAAAAGACTGAACTCATTTTTTATTGTCAATACTATTCTGAGCTCAACAAGGTACGTGTTGCAGCCATTGAATTATATGATTATGCTATTAATTGATTGGATCAAGTGGTGACAAACAGAAGAAGAAATAGAGAAAGCCCCATTGAGGCTTGGGAAGACATCAAAACCTTGATGAGACGACGGTTCGTTCCTAGTCACTATCACCGAGAGTTACATCAAAAACTTAGGAGATTGGTGCAAGGCAACCGAAGTATGGAGGAATATTTTCAAGAGATGGAAATACTTATGATGAGAGTTGATATATACGATGATCGTGAGGTTACCATGTCCAGATTTCTTATTGGTTTGAATCATGAGATCTAAGATCGAGTAGAGATGCAACACTATGTGGAATAGGAAGATATGTTGCATAAGGCTCTCTTGGTGGAGCAGCAACTCAAGAGGAAGGGTAGCACACGTCAAACTTATGGCAGGAGTTCTATTACTCAACGTCCTAGCTACTCATGTGAAGACAAAACTGTTCCAAAGCCAAAGTTTGAATCCAAGCCGAATACTAGCCGACAAGAGGTCAAAGGTAAAGTTGAACCCTCTTCTACAAGAAATCGTGATGTGCAATGTTTTAAGTGTCATGGCAGGGGACATTAAGCAAATGAATGCTCAAACAAGAGGGCCATAATGCTTAGAGACAATGGAGAGTACAAAATCGAAGAATAAGTGGTTTCAGATTCTATGTCATCTTAAGATGAGTTGGAGTTACCTGCATCAAAAGGTGATATTTTGGTAGCTAGAAGGTCTTTGAGTGTGCAAGGTAAACTAGAGGAGAATGTGCAGCGTGAGAATCTATTCCACACACGATGTCTTGTTCTTGATAAGGTGTGTAGTCTTATAACTGATGGAGGGAGCTGTACGAATGTGGCGAGTACTACACTTGTAGAGAAACTGGGATTGACTACTCAAAAACATCTCAAGCCGTATAAGCTTTAATGGTTAAGTGAGTTTGGAGAACTCAAAATATCAAAGCAAGTTGTGGTTCCATTTAGCATTGAGAAGTATAATGACGACGTAATTTGTGATATTGTGCCAATGGAGGCTGGACATATTCTTCTTGGGAGACCATGACAGTTTGATCGGAAAGTCGTTCATGATGGTTTCACCAACAAGCATTCATTTGGTTAAAGGGGAAAACTGTTACGCTTGTTCCTATGACTCCTAATGAGATCTACCAAGATTTTTTGCTTCTAAAGCAACCTGAGGAGAGGGCTATGAGTGACTCAAATATAAAACACTAAAAGAGAGTGAGATTGAGAGAGAAACACTAAAAAAAGAGTGAGCAAAAGAGTGAAACACACAAAAAGAGAAAAGAGAGAAAACACCAAAAAAATTGTGCGAGGTCAAGTGAGATAAAGAGAGCTTTGGTTTCACATCACCCCATATTTGTACTTATGTAAAAAGAGTTCTTTATGAGTTCTACTAACCTTGACCCCGGTTTGCCTAGTGGTGTTTTTTCTTTGTTGCAGGATTTTGGAGATGTATTTTCGGATGAGGGCCCTAGTGGTTTACCTCCAATCAGAGGGATTGAGCATCAAATAGACTTTGTACCTGGAGCATCTATTCCAAACCGTCTAGCCTATAGAATCAATCTGGAAGTGACTAAGGAGTTGCAAAGGCAAGTGAGAGAGCTGATGGAGAAAGGATATATCTGTGAGAGCATGAGTCCATGTGCCCTGCCCGTTTTACTAGTTCCTACGAAGGATGGAACTTGGCGCATGTGTGTTGAATGTAGATCCATCAATAATATCACGGTAAAGTATAGACACCCAATTTCTCGCTTAGATGATATGTTAGATGAGCTGCATGGTTCTTGTGTCTTTTCTAAAATTGATCTTAAGAGTAGATATCACCAAATTCGGATGAAAGAGAGTGATGAATGGAAAACATGTTTTAAAACAAAGCATGGTATTTATGAGTGGTTAGTCATGCCTTTTGGATTAACTAATGCACCCAGCACGTTCATGAGGTTAATGAACCATGTTTTGAGACATTTTATTGGTTTGTTTGTGGTTCTCTACTTTGATGATATTCTGGTTTTTAGCAAAATTTTGGAAGAGCACAATGAGCATTTGAAATCGATTTTAGGTGTACTAAGAAAGGAAAAGCTATATGCTAACTTGAAAAAATGTACCTTTTGTTCGGATAACCTTGTGTTTCTAGGTTTTGTTGAAAGTTCACAGGGCTTTCAAGTAGACGAGGAGAAAGTGAGAGCAATCCGAGAATGGCCAAGTCCTAAAACCGTAGGAGAAGTTCAAAGTTTTCATGGCCTTGCTGGATTCTATAGACGGTTTGTTCATGATTTTAGCACTATTGCTGCCCCACATACTGAAGTGATCAAGAAAGATGTTGGATTCAAATAGGGAGCAGCTCAAGAGAATGTGTTCCAACAACTTAAGGAGAAACTCACCAATGCACCACTTTTATATTTGCCTAACTTTCTTAAAACATTTGAGATTGAATGTGATGCATCAGGTGTAGGCATTGGAGTTGTGCTTATGCAAGAGAAGAAGTCAATCGCTTACTTTAGTGAGAAGATTGGAGGAGCAACTCTAAATTATCTGACTTATGACAAGGAGTTGTATGCTTTGGTTAGAGCTTTGCAAACATGGCAGCACTATCTTTGGCCAAAGTATTTTGTGATTCATACAGATCATGAGTCTTTGAAACACTTGAAAGGTCAACATAAACTAAACAAACGACATGCTCGATGGATGGAGTTTATAGAAACGTTTCCTTATGTCATACGATATAAGCAAGGAAAGGAAAACGTTGTGGCTGATGCGTTATCAAGAAGATATGCACTAATACTACTCTTGATGCTAAGGTTCTTGGTTTTGAGCACATTAAAGAGTTATATGAAACTGACATTGACTTTTAAGAAGTGTTTAAGACTTGTGTGAAGCATGCGTATTAAAAGTTCTATCTTCACTTTTCTATTCTATGAAAATAAATTGTGCATTCCTAGTTGTTCTTTGAGAGATCTTTTGGTCAAGGAATCACATAGAGGAGGCCTTATGGGACATTTTGGCATCTCCAAGACCATGGCTGTTCTAAAAGAACATTTCCATTGGCCGAATATGAAAAGAGATGTGGAACGAATTTGTGCAAGGTGTGTTACTTGTAAGCAAGCTAAGTCTAAAGTCCAACCCTAAGCTATGTTCTCCCATTGCCTATTCTGAAAGAACCATGGACTGATATTTTAATGGACTTTTTCCTTGGGTTGCCTAGAACTAAGAGAGGTATGGATTCTATCTTTGTGGTAGTAGACCGATTTTCTAAGATGACACATTTCATTCTTTGTCACAAATCTGATGATGCTACATTTGTTGTTGATTTGTTCTTTAAGGAAGTTGTGTGTTTATATGGCATGCCTAGAATGATTGTTTCAGATCGAGACGCTAAGTTTCTTAGTTATTTTTAGAAAACTTTATGGGCTAAATTAGGGACAAAATTATTGTTTTCTACTAGTTGTCATCCACAAACTGATGGGCAAACTGAAATAGTCAATAAGACTTTATCCACTTTGTTGCGTGCTATAATTAAAAAGAATATCTGAACTTGGGAAGATTGTTTGTCTCATGTTGAGTTTGCTTATAATCATTTCATCCACTCGGAACTAACTTTTCACCTTCTCAGATTTGTGTATGGTTTTAATCCCTTACCTCCATTGGATTTATCACCTTTACCCTTCAATGATCTTGTGAACTTAGACGGGAAAAAGAAAGCTGAGATGGTCAAGAAACTTCATGACGAGGCTTAACATTGAGCAAAAGACTAAGCAAAATCAAAAGCAAGCCAACAAAGGAAGGCGTGAGAAAAGCTTTACACCCGGAGACTTAGTTGGGGTTCACATGAGGAAGCAACGATTTCCAGCTCAAATGAAGTCTAAGCTAATGCCAAGGGCCATTGGGCCATTTCGAGTCTTGGAAAAGATCAATGAAAACGCCTACAAGATAGACTTGTCAAGTGAGTACAAAATCAGTTCTAGCTTTAACATTTCTGACTCGATTCCTTTTGATGTAGATGAATCTGATTTGAGGTCAAATCCTTTTCAAGAGAGAGGGGATGATATGATCATGGAAAGCATCAAGGAAGCTAAGGAGAACATGGAGCTAAGCAATGAAGATCACGAGAGAGGTTTGAAGATTTAAGCATGTCCAATTACAAGATCACGAGCTAAACAAATCAAGGAGAGTGTTTGTGGATTTATTCAAGAAGTTTTGGACAAAGAACAAGATAACGAATTCATTGGAGTTTATACTTGTCAAGTCCAACCCACTTTGAGCCTTTTACAAGTCCAAGAGAAATCCTAAATCAAGTCTTAAAGTCCAGCCCATGAATAGTGACGAATTTGGAAGACTAAAAGATATTTTGCATCACAAAAGTTCAAGAGTCCTTCTCATTCAAGTCATAATAAATTGTGGCATTTACTTGTCATTTACTTAGTAGTCTTTACTCTTCATCTTTAAGATATTCAATAAGTCTAGAGGAATCTAGAGAGTCCTTTATTTTCTTTATAAACTCATGTAATTCTCATTTGTGAGGATCCAACTTTTTATCAATAAATTTGAGAATGATTCTCTTTTGTTCTTTGTGAACTTTATGATCTTTCTTGGTGTGTCATATCCAATGGATCAAACTGGTTTATCAAGTGATTTTCATCCCACTTTAGTGGCCATTCTTAGCCATGGGTGTGAAAGGGCGAGTCGAAACAGCAACAATCTTCGGTTTAATATAGTGAAGGTGGGGCTACTCGAGTCAACATTTCGTGGTTCCACCACCTTGCTTAATTGAAGGCGAGTTGAAACAACAACAATCTTAGGTTTGATATACCTAAGGTGGGGGTTACTCAACTTCTTTGAAGACCAAGGACTATCCTTACAACTTGGAGTGACGATTCTTTCGGGATTCCGCGTTATATTTTCTTTTTAAATCCATCAAATGTAAGATTTTCTTGTTGAATTATTCTCAGTTTAGTGGGTAAGATGGGTTAACTAACGATTCTGACATCATATGTTCCATATATTCCCATTACATAAAATACATTAAATTAGGATGTTATAGATAAGAATTTCTCAATCAAATTGTTGACATAAGAAAATCATTATTTTCTCCAGTTTCAATTGTTTTCATTTCTATTTCTACTCTCGTTTTGAATACATGTCAAATTCTTCAAAAAAGAATCATTATTCTACAAGGAATAAACAATGTTAGAATACTTTAATAGATGACTAGATATAGAATGGAATTTGTAAAGACAAGTTTTGTTTTTGCGAATGCCCCAAATTCCCTAAGAACGTCCAACATAAAATGTCAGATCCTTCAATTATTTTCTTATGTCAGCAAATGCAATATTCACAATAAGATATTTTTAAGTTTGTCTTGTTTAATTTCAACATGGATTTTCTTTTTCACTGATTCATATTAAAACCAAGCAAGTTTTACAAAGAGCTGAGACACATAATTAACCACAAAGAGAATTATTAATGGTCGATCACAATCCAACAAACGAATAGTATGGGTTTTTGACGAGCTATCGATAATACCATTTGACAACAATAATTCAAGTCTGACTATGACCACCAAAAGAGTTTCCACACGACACTTTGAAAACACACTTCAAAATCTCTAGATGATAACTTTAAAAAATAAGATCTGACCATTATGTAAATGAAGTATCTGTTTCTTTGAATTGCTTATGTCGAAGAAATCACTGATGAACTAGCTTCTAATTTCCCGCACAAACAACAGATAGTCAATGGTACAAGATTCACACTGATAAATCGGAACACTAAAAATAACGGTCGGTGGTTGGTGGTCGTTGGTAGTGGTCGGAAATTTCCGACCACTACCGACAGGAGTTAGATATTTGTCAAAACTGTGGCTTGTTGTCGGTTTTTTTGTCGGAAAATTCCGACAACTGCAGTCCGGTTGGAACAGTGGTTGATTTTCGACCTGTTTTCTTGTAGTGAAAGCACACTAAGGGAAAGACATTCAAACTTTTATCGATCTTTACACCATCTCCATACATTAGAACCCCAAATGGGATTCTTAACATCTTTTTCAATATAAATAATGAGTTAAAAGTTTAATGATGGGTTTTAATTTTTGTAGGGTTCCAATGATAGAACCCTACATAGGGTTCTTAAATTTTTTTCTTTAAATGTAACTCTGAGATAACAATGAATGTGAGTAAACATAACTGGATCATCTGTAGCAATGCAATCATATCTGACATAAATTCATTATACCAAGTAGATGGTAACAAAAATATTCTTACGAATCAATTAGAAAACCACAATTGCACTCAACAACAACAACATCAACAAAAATTACAAAAGCAGAAACCATAGCTAACCTCTTCTTGAAACCTTTGTAGCATGAGACAATATAGATGGACAAAGAGCTGCAGCTGCGAAATGAAACCGAAGTTAGGCAATGCTTGAGGACGTCGGCTCTTTACAAGTTCCATAACTGAATTCTGCTAGCTCTTCTTTCATTGTGTTTGACAGGTTTGCAACATAATCTAGTACATGTTAATTAATCGCAGAAAAGATGTGACAAGTAATGTGTAATCTAATCTGCAGAAACTAGGAAAAGGTCAAATAGAATAACTTACAGTAAAAATGTTTGCAGGCTCATTGAGAGTTGGTTTTGGATCTGTAGAACTATCATCATATTTTGGTAACCCATCAGGTGAATCTGTCTCCAATAAGAACCTATTGGAAGGAATCTACACAAAACCACAAGTTTCAATGCTCTCATCATCCGGAAATTGTATGATTACAAAAGAAAGATATAAACCGATTTAAAAGTATTCTTTGCAATTTTCTCATCAATATAAGTGAACCAGCCAGACAAAGAGAAGTAAGCACCAAGCTCAGCAAGTTCAGGAACAATATCAGCTGAACCATTGAATGAATGAAGAATCACACCAGCAGGAAATGGCCCTACGGATCTGCATAGAGACAAAGTATTATGGCCTTGACGTCAATATCTTTGTGATGCAATTTGTAGATTACATACCTCATAATTTCGAGGAGATCATCGAATGCATCGATGTAATGAACTGCTATTGGTTTGTTCAGTTCTTTTGCAAGTTCAAGCTGTGGGTGAAACACAACTAGCTGGTCTGAGTAATCAATTCCTGATGCTAAAGGACCTTTGTCCAACCCAATCTGCAAGTTAACATATATGAAGTTGTTATGATGATGAGATCTCAGCCAAAAGGGTCTCACTATAGATAAATTATAGAATAGATGAATCAAGAGATAGTGAAACTTACTTCACCAACAGCAGCAGTAGGAGTGGACTCAAAGAACATAACTTGTCTCTTTATAACTCTTATCCCTACCTTCTTTATCTCTGAGCTCCTTCGGACTGCAGGAAATAGAAATAAAGAATTAAAGCTAATGCACCAAGATTGTGATTAACATTCTCGCAATTCCATTATAATCAAACTAGAGAATCAAGCGCAAAATAAGTAATGTTCATGTCGAAAATCAGAATCGAATAGAGAAATAAATTCCTTATAGAAATTCATCACTAGAAAAGGAAACAAGAATCCCATGTGATTTCTAAACGAGGGATTCCAAAATTCACCTTCAACCGGAACAGAAAGGAGAAGAAGAAGACACAATCACCAAAATAAGGAGGATTTGGCTAAGACAAGCCATTGCTCCAGTGGAATTACAACTAGATAGCTGAATCGGGGAAGCTTTTTCCAATTTCAATTAGCTGCTGAACAATCCAATGTGATGCAAAGACGTCGTAAACAGCGATATCACCTGCTTAATCGACGATTCGACACATAAATCATCGAACACCCAATTTAAAAAAAAACGATCGAACCAGCAAGCAAAACAGTTGCATCAAACGACGAGAAAGGCGAAACAAAAAGCATGAAAAAATAAAACAAACCTAGATCTGCAGAAGCATAGTCATGGCGAAGATAGTGATGGAAATTTCTTTGGATTCGTGATGAATTGTCTCTAAAATCTTCTCTAAAAAGAAACGAACCTCGATCTGCAGATGAAAGCACAGTCGCAAAGCTTCAATTGGAAACTGTCTCTAAAATCTCTTTAATTAGAGACGGTTCTACACATAAACCACCATTTTTTATTGAATTATAATTAAATTATACTTAAGAAACCTTCAATGGAGGTGCTCTTAGAAAAAACTAAGTTCGGGAGAGAAACTAAAACTCAAACCGACGAGAAGAAAAAATAGATTCAAGAGAAAGGAAATTTATAATTTGGAAAAGCCACCAAAAAATGAATCAATACAGTTTTTTTCATTTACTACTTTTCACGTATTATTACTTTTTCACAATTATTGTATTACTGATTTCACATATGAGATTGGAAAGAGTCCATAATTTTGTTTGTGTTCTTGTATTCTTATTAGAAAACAATAGTTTCATGTTTTTATCAATTCCGTAGAAAAACAAAATATTTAAATTTAAACAAGAGGAATTTTAAGAAATACCATTTTTTTTGTACTCTTTTGTAAAATGCCCTTTAAATTTTATTTTTGTAAAAAATATCACTTGACAAAATACCCTCAAATTTTTTTTTATGAATTTTTTTTTGAATATTTTCTGCAAACTTTCTTATAAGATTTTATAAACTAACATTGAAATCGAACTTTCAAAATATTTTTTGGTTTACTTAGTATTACAATGTCATGTACAAGTGTTATTTTCTATGTGATTACTCACTCGGTGATTTGTGCAATCTATTAAGTTGTTTTAATCTATATTCATTTGTTCTTCTTTATGATTTAGAAAATCATTATCTTCGTGTTCTTCTCCAAAAAGATTAGGATCTTTATAACTTGACTTATTAAACCTTAAATTTTTTTTTGATTCTTCAGGTTTGTTTTTTTTTCTCCATGTTATATTCCTTTAAGTTTTATAAGTACTGTTATAAAAACTATATAAAATTTTTGTTATATATTTTGTAAGTTTTTATAATTTCACTATCAAAAACAACAAACATTAGTTTCTTTATGAAATCCATATAAAAACCTATAAAATAAATATATTGAATAGAATGTGTATTAATAATAAAGTTTTTAGAAGATTTACAAATAACTTTTAAATCACAATTTTGTGTTGTACTTAGTTTTATAATTTAGAATAAGAAAAAAAAACAAATTAAATTACATACTCAACATCCATGGGTTTAGTACAAAAATTATCTTTAGTTTACGAAAAATAAGTTTAGCTTTCCATTGGGTTTCCTCTAGTAAGAGGGGAATAAGGTTTAATTTTATGAAATTGGTTTTACTAATTTGAGTATATAGATTTATAAGATACCTTATAAAACTATATAAAACCAAAAGAATAACAAATCAAATGAGATACTCAAAGTTATGGGTTTAATATGAAACTATCTAGTTTCATCCGATAACTTATAAATTAATATTGAAAAGTTTTTGTAAGATAACATATAAATTTACTATTTATAAGGTTTTATAAGAGATCTTATTAAATATTGAAGTATTAAAAAATGACAGGGAAAAATATTTTGGCGGGAAAAAAGTTTGAAAAAATATAAAAAATATAGAAATAATAAGCTGAGGGTATTTGAGTTATTTTCCATACTGAGAGGTATTTTTTGAAAATGTTAAAAAAATAGGAGCAATGTTGGAAATGTGTTCCTTTAGAGGGCATTTTGCAATTG
>JAKUCM010007387.1:0-13698 GCA_023374145.1 Lepidium sativum | reverse complement strand
TGATTAGAAGCATATATGAAAATGTACAAAGATTTAGTAAGTTCGGAATGATCCTATGTCTTACCGGAGTTCAAGAATCCACTGATACACAACCAAACTCAAAATCGAGTTCATCTTACAATTAATTCAATCTCAACTCTCTCCTGAATCTTTCTTCCTCTCTATTACAAACACGTTGTTCTGTTTGTCTCACCAAACCTAGAAAGTATCTTGGAGAATCCTAAAAACTGATACAATGAATCCATATGCTATTGAAATTTTTTGGATTCTTATAAAGTTAGAACAACTTACAACATAACTCATAACTAATCACAAGTCCACGCACGTTTGAAGAGAAGAATCAAATTGAGCTTTAGAGATGAAGTGATAGAGATGACTGGAGTCCGGTTTAATGTTCACTTTTCGGTACGATTTTAAACCAAGAACATTAAACCAGTCGCATGCTAACCCTCTCTTTTTATTGGAGTAACAGTTTACTACCACTAACCCTATATATAGTTTTGTTACGAATTTTATTTGTTATGAATCATTGTGATTCTATTCCGTAACGATTTGTGAAAAAATTGTTACTAGATTTATTTGTCAAAAGTATATTGTGATGTTTTTGTTACCAAAATGCATTTGTGACACTTGTATTGTAACCATTTACAAATTGTCACAACTTCGTAACAATATCTTTATATTGTGATGAAATATTACGTACTAATACAAATAATTTCCCGTAGTGTACCGATTTGAGTTGGTTAATGTCAATCACATACTAAGCCCAAAACAAGGGATTTTGTATTTAATTTGTAATCGTTTTCCCTTAGATGAGCTTGGTTTCTGAGATTGTATTTAGTATATATGTAATCTTTTCTACGGTAAATATAAAGAAAGATTCAGTCTTTCATAATTTTTTATGGTAACAGAGTCTGAGCCGTAAAAAAACAAAACAAAAAACTAAAATGAACGACAACCGCTATGATGAAAGCACCTGAACCTGACCCTGACCAACACTATGACTTGATGTCTGCTGATAATCCAGGAGTAGTGATCTCGTATCCACTTCTCAGAGGAAGCAACTACGATGAATGGACATGTGGAATAAAAACACCTTTAATGTCAAGGAAGAAATTTGGATTCCTCGATGGAAAGATGCCGAAACCTGAAAAGGATTCAACAAACTTGGAAGATTGTTGACAAACAAGCTCTTATTGTTTCATGGATTAAGATGACAATTGATCCGACCCTGCGATCAACGATCTCTCACAAAGATGTTGCTAAAGACTTATGAGATCACTTGAAAAAGTGATTCTCTGTTTTGACTGGCTCTCAAATGCAGCAAATAAAAGCTATGCTTGCGAGCTGCAGTAAAAAAAAAGAAGCACTATTGAAGCTTACTTTGGAAGACTAAATCAAATCTGGGATAATTTGTCCGTATATCAACCAATACGAGTTTGCAAGTGTAATGGATGTATTTGTGATCTAGGTGAAACACAAGAAAAAGATCGTGAAGAAGATAAAAGTCCATCTGTTCTTGTTTTGGCTTAATGATTCAAAACTGTTCATTCTGAACTTGTTGCTCTCGAGCCTCTACTAGCTCTAGGCCTATCGGGATTCCCGTTCCGTTCTGTCCTGCTTCCGTCCCATAATTCCCGTACTTTTCAGGAATGAGGAATTCTAGTTTCCCGTTCGGGTCCAAAAATAAGATCCAAACGAGTAAGGTAAATGGTCGGGAATAGGTCCAGGTGTTCCTTGAATTTATGTTGTGTGTTTGTTTACAATAACAAAATGTTAAAATATTTTGAGATTCAAATATTAGATATGTTTCAAATAATTAAGATCAACCCCGTATTAATATACAACTTAAATTTTCAGAAATTTACAATGAATACAAACTATTCAATATAGATATAATAGTACTTTTGGTAAAAAGTGGTAATGTTGGTTATTTAATTACAAACTTTAACACTGTCATTTTGTAATTTTATATATTGAACATTAATATATCTTGTATACGTTGTTATTTTTGTTATATTTGTTATATATTTATACTAATACTCTTAATTTTTTGATGACTCCTATTTCTCAAACTATGTCCCGTATGTGTAGCACAATTTTCTTATTTATTAGGACTTTGTGAATAGTTCGGAAAGTAAATTTTTAGTCTTAAAATTCCATACTGTTACGATTCCCAAAATTCTCATCCCGTTGTGTCACAGGGATTGTTTGGGAAGTAAATCTAATTTCCTTAACTAGCTGTTCCCGACCCATATATGTGATTTCCCATCCTGTTTCCCATTATGCCCAGTGCTTGCCTCAGCCTCTTCAGATGTTGCCTAAACCTGAGTTAGAGGAATCAACATGGTTATAGGTGTCATAGTACCCTTTTGTTATTTAGTAAGGACAACATTAAAAATTCATTTTCTTAACTATATATCTTTTTTCTTTTCTTTTTTTTTGGGTTTAAACTTAACTATATGTCCCCAACGATTTTTACTAGATTAATTATAAAGACTACATATAAGTGACTAACTAAACTTAATAGTTCAGGAGTATATGATTCGGAAAACAAGAAAAAAGGCAAAGGCGAAAGATTCGCATTTAGTTTATGCAAGTATAAACCTTATGACTTTTAGTTAATCATCTGTTAGTATCAATTATAGAGAACTCCTATGGGAATTTAGAAATAAGAGCATCGAATATCCAAAATTGTTTCTGGGTTTGAAATTTCAAACAAAAAAGAGAGACAGACTGGAAGCAATTTTAATAAATCAAGAAGAAGAAGAAGAAACGAGTTAATCAGATCGTTGACAAAATAATTGAACAATGATATGCATTTTTCTTCACGAAGTTGAGAATATTAAAAATGGAAAACAGTACGTTGACACGTTCTTGCACCTTTCGTGATGTTTTGCACAAACATGATACCACGATTACTGAGGCTATATAAAGGGTCACAAGCATTGTAGAATGATATAACAACGAAGAAAAACAAAACCAACATTGAGGTGTTGGAAAAGCAATCCAAATAAGTATGACATCTTCTCCCGGGAT
This sequence comes from Lepidium sativum, assembly GCA_023374145.1. Classification (NCBI taxonomy): domain Eukaryota; kingdom Viridiplantae; phylum Streptophyta; class Magnoliopsida; order Brassicales; family Brassicaceae; genus Lepidium; species Lepidium sativum. Next base: position 10,659 of record JAKUCM010007387.1, on the reverse strand, counting down.
GGGGCGTCCTTCCCATCTCGTTTATGCTTTTGGTTTCCTTATCATGGCCTCAATGGTTGCTGCTTCTTATGAACCATCCACACCGGTGTATGATTCTCCCGCACCAAAAGCCGACTACAAATCTTCACCACCTCCTCCCGTTTATAGTTCTCCACCAGCTCCAACATACGATGCACCTTCTCCCAAGGCTGATTACAAATCTCCACCTCCTCCAACATACGATGCACCATCTCCTAAGGTAGAGTACAAGTCTCCACCTCCACCTCCTGTATACAGTTCTCCACCACCTCCAACATATGAGGCACCATCTCCTAAGATAGATTACAAGTCTCCACCTCCCCCCGTATACAGTTCTCCACCACCTCCAACATACGAGGCACCCTCTCCTAAGGTTGACTATAAATCTCCACCACCTCCAGCATATTCTGCACCATCTCCTAAGGTAGACTACAAATCTCCACCTCCTCCCGTATACAGTTCCCCACCACCACCATACTATGCACCTTTTCCAAAGGTCGAGTACAAATCCCCACCACCTTCATATGTGTACAACTCCCCACCACCACCATATTATGCACCTTCTCCTAAGGTAGACTATAAATCTCCACCACCTCCATATGTTTATAGCTCCCCACCACCACCATACTACGCACCTGCTCCTAAGGTTGACTACAAATCCCCACCACCTCCATATGTTTACAGCTCTCCACCACCACCATATTACACACCTTCTCCTAAAGTGTCTTACAAATCTCCACCACCCCCATACGTATATAGTTCTCCACCTCCACCATACTACTCGCCTTCCCCTAAGGTCGAATACAAATCCCCACCACCTCCTTATGTTTACAACTCTCCACCACCACCATACTATGCACCATCTCCTAAGGTGTCATACAAATCCCCACCACCTCCATATGTCTACAGCTCACCACCACCACCATACTATGCACCATCTCCTAAGGTATCTTACAAATCTCCACCACATTCATACGTTTACAGCTCTCCACCTCCACCATACTACTCGCCTTCTCCTAAGGTGTCTTACAAATCTCCACCACCTCCTTATGTTTACAACTCTCCTCCACTACCATACTACGCACCTTCTCCTAAGGTGAATTACAAATCTCCACCACCACCATACGTTTACAGCTCGCCATCACCGACATACTACTCACCATCTCCTAAGGTCGAATACAAATCACCACCACCTCCATATGTCTACAGTTCTCCACCACCACCATATTATGCACCTTCTCCTAAGGTGTCATACAAATCTCCACCACCCCCATACGTATATAGTTCTCCACCTCCACCGTACTACTCGCCTTCCCCTAAGGTCGAATACAAATCCCCACCACCTCCATATGTTTACAGTTCTCCACCACCACCATACTATGCACCATCTCCTAAGGTAACATACAAATCCCCACCACCGCCATATGTCTATAGCTCTCCACCACCGCCATACTATGCACCATCTCCCAAGGTGGCTTACGAATCCCCACCACCTCCATATGTATACAGCTCTCCCCCACCACCATACTACACACCATCTCCTAAGAAATCTTACAAATCTCCGCCACCTCAATACATTTACAGCTCTCCATCGCCTCCACCATACTACTCTCCTGCTCCTAAGGTATCTTACAAATCTCCACCACCTCCATATGTCTATAGCTCACCACCACCACCATACTATGGACCTTCTCCTAAGGTACATTACAAATCTCCTCCACCTCCGTACGTTTACAGCTCCCCACCACCACCATACTACTCGCCTTCCTCTAAGCCCACATATAAATCTCCACCACCACCATATGTTTACAGCTCCCCACCTCCACCATACTACTCTCCTTCACCTAAGGTTGTATACAAGTCACCACCGCACCCACATGTTTGTGTTTGTCCACCACCTCCACCTTGCTACTATCCTTCTCCAAAGGTTGAGTACAAGTCTCCACCACCACCATATGTTTACAACTCTCCACCACCACCATACTATTCACCATCTCCTAAACACACATACAAATCTCCACCACCACCATACGTTTATAGTTCTCCACCACCACCACCATATTATGCACCTACCCCAAAACACTCATACAAATCTCCACCACTACCATATGTCTACAGCTCCCCACCACCACCGTACTATTCTCCTTCTCCAAAGGTTGAGTACAAATCTCCACCACCACCATATGTCTACAGTTCTCCACCACCACCATATTACGCACCTACTCCAAAGCCCTCATACAAATCTCCACCACCTCCATACGTTTATAGTTCTCCACCACCACCATACTACTCTCCTTCTCCAAAGGTTGAGTACAAATCTCCACCACCACCATACGTCTACAGTTCTCCCCCACCACCATATTACGCACCTACTCCAAAGCCCTCATACAAATCTCCACCACCTCCATACGTTTATAGTTCTCCACCACCACCATACTACTCTCCTTCTCCAAAGGTTGAGTACAAATCTCCACCACCACCACCATATTATGCTCCTTCTCCAAAGGTTGACTACAAATCTTCCCCACCACCATATGTCTACAGCTCCCCACCACCACCATATTACGCTCCTTCCCCAAAGGTTGACTACAAATCTCCCCCACCACCATATTTCTACAGCTCACCACCACCACCATATTACGCTCCTTCTCCAAAGGTTGACTACAAATCTCCTCCACCACCATATGTGTACAACTCACCACCACCACCATACTATGCTCCTTCTCCAAAGGTTGAGTACAAATCTCCCCCACCACCCTATGTGTACAGTTCGCCACCACCACCATATTACACTCCTTCTCCAAAGGTTGATTACAAATCTCCACCACCACCTTATGTTTACAGTTCACCACCTCCACCATACTATGCTCCTTCTCCAAAGGTTGAATACAAATCTCCTCCACCACCTTATGTCTACAGCTCTCCACCTACCCCAACATATTATGCTCCATCTCCAAAGGTTGAATACAAATCTCCTCCACCACCTTATGTCTACAGCTCTCCACCTACCCCAACATATTATGCTCCATCTCCAAAGGTTGAATACAAATCTTCTCCACCACCATCGTACTCTCCTTCTCCAAAGGCTGAATATGAATCTCCTTCCCCATCATCATATTATTAAACCGTTATGTAAAACTTTTAAATAAGAGTCAAAGCCTCATTTGGTGTCATATATATTATTTTTCTTGTGAATTAGTTTGTTCTACTTTCTAATGTTTGGACGAGCTCTTCTGCTATTGAAATTTCATTCTGATTATTGTTGCATTTTTATTGTTTCGTAAGGGTTGACTGCAATCCATATATGTAAGTTTGTTTAAATTATGTGTTGTATTCTTGACTTAAAGGATGTGGATCTATCAATATAATATAAAAACATATAAAATATGTTGGGCAAGGACCAGAGTTTTCTAAGTTGTATACACTGATAACGATTTGTATCGCTCTCGTAGCCTGAAGTTTGTGGCTCCATGTGGATCACGGCCTATATTCTCGGTTTTGGGGTCAATGTTCTTACGATTTATTGTTTCTTATATTGAAAGCTTGTAAGATGCTGTTATTGTCTCTCTAGATAATTAAGACGACTTTGGTGTGAGTTACTCACACTGGAACTGACGTCCATCATTACATGAGTAATTGATTACTTCCTCCGTTTTAAAATGATATATAGTTTAGAAAATCACATTTATTAAGAAAAACATTTAATAATTAATTGGGAAATCGACCCAAAAAAACACTACAAAAACCACAAATTTTCTGGCTGACAAAAAAAATCAATTTTATTTGACTTTCCAATAAAATACCAAAGTTTTCATAGACTTACCAAAATAAGCACGCCATTAGAAAAGTTGTTTCTTTTGCCGTTAAAGTAAAACGACGTCGCTTTAAGATGGTATGAAATGACGTCGTTTTATAGTTTTTTTTGAAAATTAAAAAAGGGAAATTGGCCAAAAAAATTCAATTTTTTACGGATCGCAAAGAAAATACGAATTTTTGAACCGACAAAAAAACACTCAATTTTATTTGACTTTCCAATTAAATACCATATTTTTCGTTGACTTGCCAAAATAAGCAGGCCGTTAGAGAAACGTAACAAAATAATTTTACGCTGTTTATTTTGCTGTTAGAGTAAAACGACATCTTTTAATAATATCTCAAAAAATATTATACAATATGAACACGGTTTAAGAATCTAAATGAACACATGCCTAAAAATCTATATGAACACGAGCCTTGAAACCTAAATAAATACGGGTCAAATGATTTAAGTCAATGCATGTCTATGAACTTAAATGAATACATGAGCCTTATTTTAGGGATTTAGACATGTATTTATTTAAGTTCATAGGTCTGCATTCATTTAGATTTTTGACCCGTATTTATTTAGGTTTTAAGGCTCTTGTTCATATAGATTTTTAGGCATGTGTTCATTCATATTCTTAAACAGTGTTCATATTGTATAATATTATTTTTGAGATAATATTTTTAGAAAGACATCGTTTTACTTTAATGGCAAAAAATAGTTTTTCTAACGATGTGATTATTTTGGCAAGTCAACGAAAACTTTGGTATTTAATTGGAAAATCAAATAAATTTGAGTGTTTTTTTGGCCAGCCCAAAAATGTGTGTTTTTGGCGATTTGTAAAAAATAGATTTTTTTGGCCACTTTTCCTTTTTTAAATTTCTTAAAACTGTAAAACGATTTTGTTTCGTCTCAGTTTGAAACGACATCATTTTACTTTAACAGTAAAACAAATAACTGAGAATATAGTAAATTTGTAAAAGAGAATAAATAAATACAATTATTCTGCAAAATGCATTATACATAATATGTTTTTTTATTCCAGTGAATTATATATGGCTCATATTCAAACTCTATTTGTTGTACCTATATAAAATTAATTGTTACTAGTATATCTCAATTCTTAGAAATCATCTTTGAATTGAGGTAAGTGATTAGAAGCATATATGAAAATGTACAAAGATTTAGTAAGTTCGGAATGATCCTATGTCTTACCGGAGTTCAAGAATCCACTGATACACAACCAAACTCAAAATCGAGTTCATCTTACAATTAATTCAATCTCAACTCTCTCCTGAATCTTTCTTCCTCTCTATTACAAACACGTTGTTCTGTTTGTCTCACCAAACCTAGAAAGTATCTTGGAGAATCCTAAAAACTGATACAATGAATCCATATGCTATTGAAATTTTTTGGATTCTTATAAAGTTAGAACAACTTACAACATAACTCATAACTAATCACAAGTCCACGCACGTTTGAAGAGAAGAATCAAATTGAGCTTTAGAGATGAAGTGATAGAGATGACTGGAGTCCGGTTTAATGTTCACTTTTCGGTACGATTTCAAACCAAGAACATTAAACCAGTCGCATGCTAACCCTCTCTTTTTATTGGAGTAACAGTTTACTACCACTAACCCTATATATAGTTTTGTTACGAATTTTATTTGTTATGAATCATTGTGATTCTATTCCGTAACGATTTGTGAAAAAATTGTTACTAGATTTATTTGTCAAAAGTATATTGTGATGTTTTTGTTACCAAAATGCATTTGTGACACTTGTATTGTAACCATTTACAAATTGTCACAACTTCGTAACAATATCTTTATATTGTGACGAAATATTACGTACTAATACAAATAATTTCTTGTAGTGTACCGATTTGAGTTGGTTAATGTCAATCACATACTAAGCCCAAAACAAGGGATTTTGTATTTAATTTGTAATCGTTTTCCCTTAGATGAGCTTGGTTTCTGAGATTGTATTTAGTATATATGTAATCTTTTCTACGGTAAATATAAAGAAAGATTCAGTCTTTCATAATTTTTTATGGTAACAGAGTCTGAGCCGTAAAAAAACAAAACAAAAAACTAAAATGAACGACAACCGCTATGATGAAAGCACCTGAACCTGACCCTGACCAACACTATGACTTGATGTCTGCTGATAATCCAGGAGTAGTGATCTCGTATCCACTTCTCAGAGGAAGCAACTACGATGAATGGACATGTGGAATAAAAACACCTTTAATGTCAAGGAAGAAATTTGGATTCCTCGATGGAAAGATACCGAAACCTGAAAAGGATTCAACAAACTTGGAAGATTGTTGACAAACAAGCTCTTATTGTTTCATGGATTAAGATGACAATTGATCCGACCCTGCGATCAAAGATCTCTCACAAAGATGTTGCTAAAGACTTATGAGATCATTTGAAAAAGTGATTCTCTGTTTTGACTGGCTCTCAAATGCAGCAAATAAAAGCTATGCTTGCGAGCTGCAGTAAAAAAAGAAGCACTATTGAAGCTTACTTTGGAAGACTAAATCAAATCTGGGATAATTTGTCCGTATATCAACCAATACGAGTTTGCAAGTGTAATGGATGTATTTGTGATCTAGGTGAAACACAAGAAAAAGATCGTGAAGAAGATAAAAGTCCATCTGTTCTTGTTTTGGCTTAATGATTCAAAACTGTTCATTCTGAACTTGTTGCTCTCGAGCCTCTACTAGCTCTAGGCCTATCGGGATTCCCGTTCCGTTCTGTCCTGCTTCCGTCCCATAATTCCCGTACTTTTCAGGAATGAGGAATTCTAGTTTCCCGTTCGGGTCCAAAAATAAGATCCAAACGAGTAAGGTAAATGGTCGGGAATAGGTCCAGGTGTTCCTTGAATTTATGTTGTGTGTTTGTTTACAATAACAAAATGTTAAAATATTTTGAGATTCAAATATTAGATATGTTTCAAATAATTAAGATCAACCCCGTATTAATATACAACTTAAATTTTCAGAAATTTACAATGAATACAAACTATTCAATATAGATATAATAGTACTTTTGGTAAAAAGTGGTAATGTTGGTTATTTAATTACAAACTTTAACACTGTCATTTTGTAATTTTATATATTGAACATTAATATATCTTGTATACGTTGTTATTTTTGTTATATTTGTTATATATTTATACTAATACTCTTAATTTTTTGATGACTCGTATTTCTCAAACTATGTCCCGTATGTGTAGCACAATTTTCCGATTTAGTAGGACTTTGTGAATAGTTCGGAAAGTAAATTTTTAGTCTTAAAATTCCCATACTGTTACGATTCCCAAAATTCCCATCCCGTTGTGTAACATGGATTGTTTGGGAAGTAAATCTAATTTCTTAACTAGCTATTCCCGACCCATATCTGTGATTTCCCATCCCGTTTCCCATTATGCCCAGGGCTAGCCTCTGCTTCCTCTTGAAGAAGTGTATAACTTGATCATTACGAGGAAGACTCGCTTGTAACAGAAGCAGAAAGAAACACTGATGTCTCTACCTTTGCTGTACGAACGAATCTCGTTCAGGCCTGATGACAAAGAAAATATTTTGTTGTGTAAGGACTATAACCGCATGGAACACTCTTCAAAGAGCTGCATTGCCGTGGTTGGATATTCTGAATGGTGATTGGATATTCTGAATGGTTCAAGCAAAGAGTGGTGGTGGTAATAAACCTGTTGGTTATGTTGCTGGAAAAACTCGGTCAAATGTAAATTGTGTCATTGTTCTAGAAACAGAAAAATAGAGAAAGCAAACTATGTCATCACGGATGCTGATCGTGATGGTGTAACTGGATTGACTGATTATCAATGGCGCTCAATCACTACAAGAAAACATGCTGAAATCCGACCGAGTTTCCGACGGCTCGTGTTAGGTCGGAAATTTCCGACCCGTAACCGACCACAAGCAACACGTGAAGGAAAGTTCGAGAAACCGTCGGTAGTGGTCGGTAATTTCCGACCACTACCGACCAGCACACAGTTCTGACCGTAACCGATGGTTGTCTTCCGACCACTACCGACCAGCACACTGTTTCGACCGTAACCGATGGTTGTCTTCCGACCACTACCGACCAGCACACTGTTCCGACATTGTTCCGACCGTAACCGACGGCTGTCTTCCGACCACTACCGACCAGCACATCGTTACCAGTACAAAACGTTCCGCATGTGTCGTTTTCAATGTGTAACCGAAAGTAGGTAAGTGTGTTAGTACCTTAATTGTTGATATTTTTTAAAGAACATTATTTTTTATATAATAAAGTTTACAAAATATAATGTAATTTTTATAATAAAATTTATGCAATTTATTCATTAATTACCATAAATATGACTTTCAATTAAATTTGAAAATTAATACGTAAATAAGTAATTTTTGAAAATAATTGTGATAATTTTCCCAAAACTCTCTCACTAATATTATAAAATACAATGTCAATCTATGTAATATATTTAATGAAGTAAGCACAATTCTAAATATTGCTATCATTTTATTATATAGAAAATTTTTATTCAATCTATTGTCACTGTAACCAAAAACGTTAACAATAAACTAAAACAATTATGTTATGTTTATGTAAAATAAGAATGAACATATGAGGATAAACTAGTACTTGTAATGAGCTTCAGTGAAAAAAACTAAAAGACATACTTTTGTATGGAGTGAGCTGATAAGGTAAAATTCAAATCTGTAATAAATAAATAAAAACTGTAGAATCAGTATGGATTTTAAGTCTTATATTGGCCAAAAGAAAATTAAAATCAGTAAATATATATAGATGAGTATGTAAATTATCAAGATAGAGCTCACATGAGTTTACTATGCGCATCCTTGCTTTTCCATACTTTTGTTTCGGTCTGTCAAGAAAGTAATATTACTAAAATTATAACAACAAAATATGAATTGAATTATAAAACATAATATCAATATATGAAGAGAAAATAGTTTGAAGATGACGATGTATGATAGGTAAGAGTTGTTTTTATGGGAAGACAATTAGGATTGTATATTAAGTTCAATAATCTTATATATTAAAGCAGAAAACACTTTTATTTTGGCCATTTTGTGAATTATATGATAAAATTATCCTAAGATTTTTAACAATCTTTAATAATATGATCAAAATGGATTTTATTAACAACTATATATAAAATTTCAGAAATAATAATGATTTAATATAATTTTTTAAAAAATTATAAATTAATAGAATTATATAGTTTACAAGTTCGGTTTGATTATATATATATATATTCAATAAAAATATATCAGTTACAAATTCAGCTACAATTAGAGTTTGGATTCGATCTTTCAGGTAAATAAATTTAGGTTACATTTTGGTATTATGTCGGATTTTGGTATTATGGCCTATATATGTACAGTAATTATATATCTATATATATTAATTAAATTAAAAATGTTGCTCTATATAATAATTATATATTAAAGATATATATTACTAATTATTAAACTGTGAATCATATTTCAATAATATACAATTTGATATATCAAACCGAATTAAAAGAAATATAAATATATAAAAGTAATATTTGTTTTGATTTTTTTCCCTCAAATATTGTATAGTGTATACAATTTTGTTTATGAAGATTTCGATACTATATAAATTTTATAAAATACTAAATATTAGTTAGAATATAAAAATATGTATATATATGATATGTAGTATATGAAAATATATGTATATTTTATAAAATATTGTATATTCCAAATAATATTAAATAATATATATTATATACAAAAATAAATTCAAAAAATGAAAACCATATAATACGTTTTAATATATGATGGCACACGTTTTTATATATTTCTAATGACAGTGCTAATAATGTGTTTGATTAAAACGAAAAAGAAATTTGAAAAATTCTATAATTTAAATTTCGGATGAGTTATGTGAATAATTAAAAGAAGATTCAATTAAAGTGTAGAATAATAAGATAAAGTGTAATGTATAAGACAGTTTCATAGTATATTACTTCGTTAATATTTCCTTATTTTTTGAAACCTTAGTATTTTAATTAAATTTCTAATGCCATTTGTTGTAAATAAGTATACCTTTAAGGTGACTCTTGAAAAATGATTTTTTTATTATATAGCTGATTAGATGATTATCTGTGTGGTGCACAACATATTTTTCTTACAAAATCAATATGCATTTATAATTATTTTTATTTATTTATTAATTTATACAAGAGCTCAATCAAATAAATAGTATGGTCTTATCAGAATAATTGTAGTTTATGCAAGCTACGAAAGAAAATATAAGGACAGCTTACCAATAGTGAGCATACTCAAAGAAGAATAAACCGAAATGAAAGTTGAAATAGTGTGCATCAGCTCCAGCTATTTCTGCTATGGAAATTGCATTGGAAATACATAAGGAGTTGATTTCAAAAATACCTGTGGGATTCCATGCTGGATCGAAATTTGCGATAGTCCAAAAAATCTTTTAAATATACACAGTTGGAAGCTTGATTGGGGTTCTGTGGATCAATTGTATTTCTCGAGTCATAGGCAATTAAGGAAAAAAATGTATGTGTTGAAATTGAGAATTGAGATGACGTCTAGAGAGACTCATTAAATGAAGAAGCTGATATGGACTTGTATGAATCAATTGATTTATTGGTTCATTAAAAAAAGAGGTTGCTAAGATGTCATGATAAGGTGTCTTTACTACAGATTCAAATTCTTGTTATATATATAAAATTTGAGTGTATTTGGGTGGCATGAGAACCTACTATCCGTAAATTTCTGTACATAATTTTTTTCCCATTTTACCCTTATC
>JAKUCM010007386.1:0-14874 GCA_023374145.1 Lepidium sativum | reverse complement strand
AAATGAACTAACTATCAGTAGCTTTGGAAACTTGACATTTCCTTATTATCAGTAGTTTACAATTTGGCTTGTAGGCTTGTGGTCAATTCTTAGTTATGTTGGTTTGTGTTTATCGATTTACTGACTGCATAACTGATGTTTGGTTTAATTGTATGTTGTTGCAGGCAAAGCAAGGAGGGGTTGCTATGGAGGCAAATCTGAGTGAGCCTGGTTATTCTCTTGAGCTTTCCTCACCCGTTCCTATGGATTACGTAAGTACCATCTCTTACATTGTCTATTTGGTTTAGCATTTGCAATAGTTTACAGATAATGATTTTCTTGCTTGGTTGGGGTACACTGCAATATGTTGCCTTAAAATTCTAACTATAATCCTCGAGGGTTTTCTATTCCTGCAGCCAAGAGCGACTCTTAAATTTCCACTTGGCGAAATTTCGTTACAAGAAAAAGCATCTGAGGAGGAGGGGAAGCAGAAAAGAACCTTATCTGTTAACGGGATCCTCAAACGTCAAGTCATGGATGGTGTTTGTAGTGCTCTATACACAGATGAAGAGTTGAGGCTGAGATATGCTTATAAGGTAAGATTTTGACTTTTACAAAATTCTTTCTCTGGCTTAGTCTTATTATTCAGTAACTTTTACGAGGTTGCTCGTGTTAGAAATTAGTCTTCCTTGCCATCTTTTGGATGTGACATCAAAGACTTTGCATTTTTTGTACAGGATGATGCATTGTCCTTCATCCCATGCATCTCACTTCCTTCCAATTCTGCTTCATTTGCATTTAAACGTCGGTTTAGCCCAGCGGATAAGTTGAGGTTAGTGGGTCTGTCTCCTCTCGCGCCTCTCTCTTTTGGTATAACCATTTCATCTGCTATATTAGTTCTGACAATGTGAAAGTATAATATATACTATGCAGCTATTCGTACAATTTCGATTCAAACATGTGGAGTGCTGTGTACAAACGCACATATGGTAAAGACTACAAATTCAAAGCAGGCTATGATTCTGAAGTACGAACTGGCTGGGCATCTCTCTGGGTAAATCATCAAACTTTAGTTTTCTTTTCTCTTTTCTCTTATAATCAAAACCCTTTCTTCTATATCTCTTAAACGCCAACACGAGTCATATGAATGTGATCAATGCCATATAGAACATTCACTATTGAATGAGTAGTGAAAATGAGTCTCTAGTGTTTGGTTCGAGTGTAGACTGACATTGTAGTAATGAGCTGGGTTCTGATTATAGTAACATTATCTAACTATTGAGGTTTAAATGAACAACTGTGCAGGTGGGAGATGAAGCTGGAAAAGTAAAAACAACACCAATGAAGATGAAAGTCCAGTTCATGCTTCAAGTTCCACAAGATAACATCAAAGCTTCAGTATTGATGTTCCGAGTCAAGAAAAGATGGGACATTTAAATCAACCATCTCTCATTTTCACTTCCTCTTCTCTCTGTAAAACCCATAAATTGGTTCTCTTTCTCTCTGTCTCCTTATATATGTATTCAATCTTTTGCAAAATTCAAAGATTACATAGAAAAGCTTTCTCAATTTGCAATTGTGTTTCTGTAGCTTCTTCTTTAAATAATCTCTTTCACAAGTGTGCAACTATAGAAAACATTATCTTCAAGTTTTTCTTCCATATAAAAGTTAAATCACTTTTGAACCCATAACAAAATAAAAAGGTCAATTTAAGCCACTAATATCAATTGATTTGATTGGACTAAGCTGCAATTTGGAATATTCTTCTCACGAAAAATAATGAATTTTGTTCGCTTATTTCCTCCGTTATTATGTTTTTGTTTTTTTGTTCTCTCTGTGAATTTCTATCTTCTTCCTCAACTCGACGACGGCTAAAGAGTTCCGACAAAATCAATCACTGAAGGAGTTTCTCATTTGTCTCAATGATCTAAGGAGATTACATAAATTGATTATTTGAAATCGAATCGAGACGACATACAGTGTGGGAAAGATGAGTTCGTCTCTACCTTTGAGGCTTCTTCTGCCTCTTACTACTTCTCTGATTTCTCCTCCTTCAGATTCTCATGTTCCTTCGTTGCTCAGATCGCAAAACCCTACTTTCCATCGCCGATTATCTTCTTCTACTACTTCTTGTTCTTCTCAATGGCAGCTTTTCCCTGGGCAATTACGGCGATTCAGATCCTATTCTCCGTCTCTGTCTATGGTATTTTAAGATTTTCTCTTTGATTGCATTCTCTTTGAGTTTATGTGCTAAAGCCTTCATTTTTTTTCAAAACTTCCTTAATTCGTCCTTATTTCAGAAAGACCCGTGTCTTGTTTCATCAATATTGTATTTACCAATATATAGATTTGTACCTGAAACTGCTCTTACATTGCTGTAAATACATTAACTTCTTTTATTCCTTTCATCTTCAGTGGTAGTAATTAGGTGGGGTTCCAGTTTTAGTGGCCATTGCTGACTTATTTATAGATTTCACTCTATTGATATAGCTCATTACTTCATTTGATATCAAGCGTGTGATGTCTTTGAGTCTGTAGTGTTCATAAGACTACATTGTATCTTACCATGTACCTTATGTCTTCTCAAAGGTGATTTCTTTACTCAGATTTATACATGTTCTCAAGAGTATTGCAGATGAAGCAATGCGTGTCACTTCGTTCTCCCAAAAAAATAGGATAGCTACTCTGGTTCACTTAAACTGCATTCCGATTTTCTTGGTCTCGAAAGCATGTTGCTCTACTGCTTTAAACTACAGCTTTGATTTGTAAAGGAAATTGGTTCGTAAGTCTTCGTGGAATTGCTTTATGATAGTTATAAGCTTGAGAGATTGTATTTATCTCTCTCCCCAGTTTCTTAGAGCAGTTGGTTTTTGGTTATTCCGCAATGATTTACTCATAGTGATTCTTTTTAAAAATGCTATGCATAGTGTTTACCTAAACAGAGAAGCGATCAAGACAGCGCAGATATATGGAGTAGTGAAGATGAGCATATAAAATGTGTGCTTGAATCGGATGAAGATTCTGGGCTGCGGATTCCAACTCAAGCCCAGGCTATCGTTGAAGGATCTGGTTCAGTTGCTGTTACAGAGCTAAAACCCGCTGCTGATGTAGATTACATACAAGTAAGACGAGTTCCTCTGAATTTTTTTCACACAGCCTAACCTGAAGGACTTTGAGCTCTATATGAACTCTTTAGCTTTATGCTGTAACCTATTTATCTTAATTGGCAGCTTTTGGAATATCAGTCATTTTGCTAGCTGTAACCATGTGTGTATGTTGAATCAACAGGAGCTATTGGCAATACAGCAACAAGGGCCTAGATCAATTGGCTTCTTTGGAACAAGGAATATGGGTTTCATGCATCAAGAATTGATTGAGATACTTAGCTACGCCATGGTTATAACAGTAGGACATTTGAGCTACATCCTATCACCTTTGGCTACATTCCTTTCTTTTTACAGTTCCCCTAACATCTCTCTGATAATCCGGTTCTTGCAGAAAAATCATATATATACTTCAGGTGCGTCAGGAACTAACGCCGCAGTTATCAGAGGTGCATTGAGAGCAGAGAGACCAGAGCTTCTTACAGTAATCTTACCCCAAAGTTTAAAAAAACAACCTCCTGAGAGCCAGGAGCTGTTGTCTAAAGTAAGCCACAAGCAATACTTGTTCTCCTGCTAAAAGTCAGAATCTTGTTGAATCCAGTTTACATCTGAAACAAACCTCTTCTGCTTTGTCATTCTACAGGTAAAAAACGTGGTAGAGAAGCCACACAATGACCACTTGCCATTATTAGAAGCCAGCAGGTTTACAGACTTTAAACTTCATCATCATACGTTGATCTAACTTGGTGAAAAAGAAATTGATTATTTGGTTAATATCTGCAGGTTGTGTAATATGGACATCATTTCACAAGTACAACAAGTGATCTGCTTTGCATTTCATGACAGTAAGCTTCTTATGGAGACATGTCAAGAAGCTAAAAATCTACGCAAAATCGTCACTCTCTTCTACCTCGATTAATTTACTCTTATTTCTTCTCGTTGATAACAGGAAGATAGAGTCGTTGTAAATTATGAATCTCTGATCAGTCAGACGCAACATATTATTCTTTTGTCTAAATTTTGATACACATCAGTACAATTCTATAGGATTGTTTCTCAACCATTTATAAGATCACATCTGTTAAAAGATTGTTCTTTTCATCTTTCTGCAAGTTGTTTTTTTTTTTTATCTTCCATGGATTCCATGATAAAGGAGACAAGAAGAAGCTTAATACCAAAAAAAAAGAAGAAGAATTTTTGTTTATTTACAGAACTCAATTTACTTACTTACGCAGTAGAAGCATCTATAAGTCTCCGTTGAGTGTTTCAGTCGACAACGATTTGTGGGTCCCACTTGGCTCGATGGAAAACGCCGGTAAAGCTCCGGCAGCCAAATTACGCCGTGATGTATTTCACCGGTTGATGAGCGAGGATTCTGCTGGTAAGGAACCCTAATCTTTTGAGATCAATTTTCTTCTTTTTTTCTGTTTGTCGTGAATGGATTGTAATGGTTTAGGTGGGTGGGAGAAGAGTTGGGAAGCAGGAGCGACTCCATGGGACTTAGGAAGACCAACTCCGATTATTGTGAATCTCGTCGAGACTGATTCATTGCCTAAAGGCAGAGCTCTTGTTCCTGGTTGTGGAACCGTATGTTCTTCCGACACTTTTGAAATTAAACTTTTTTCAGCTTCTTTGCTCCATATAAAAGTCAAAATCACATCCTTTCTTGACATTGAACGCACTTTGCCTCTAGGAAATTTGCTTCTGCTGATGAACTATGGTTATTGAGTACTACTGTTGAATATGTTTGCTGTTGTACACCTGCCTATGTGATTAGCTCCTGCATTACGTTCTGTTTGTCTGACTAAGTCAACCAGTTGGTATGGTTTTGCAGGGTTATGATGTGGTGGCTATGGCCTCCCCTGATCGTCATGTCGTTGGACTGGATATATCAAAACTTGCGGTAGAGCGATCACTAAAGGTGTGATTTTTTTATTTTGGCTTAGATAATGAAATATATATGTAGCCTGCAGTATTGGATATGAACTAATACTGATGTTCAATTGGAGTCTTGACTCCAAATGTGTTATTAGAACTCTATATTGCAATTAGGTTTTAACACATATTGTTTAATCTCAAATGCAGATGTTTTCCTCATTGCCCAATACAAAATACTTTTCCTTCTTGTGTGAAGACTTCTTCACGTGGGAGCCAGCTGAAAAATTTGATCTCATTTTCGATTATACGTTAGTATATATATACAGATGTGTGATTATTGGTTCATGCACATATGATTTTACATTATACATCTGCAATATGGCCATTCTCCCAGTTTCTTCTGTGCTTTTGAACCTGGCGTGAGACCTCTATGGGCACAGCGAATGGAAAAACTTTTAAAACCAGGTGGAGAACTTATAACATTGATGTTTCCTGTAAGAATCATAACATCTTTACTCTCTGATCCGTTTTCTCACATTCCTGTAGTTGCTAAATACTGAAAATATGTGTCTTGTGCAGGTCGATGAGCGTTCTGGTGGTCCTCCTTACAAAGTTTCTGTGTCTGAGTAATAATCTTTCGTTACCTCTTTTCCAAAGATCAACATCACTGGAATATTCTGCCCAAATTTTTTACTCTGTATCTCTCAATGTGCAGATACGAGAAGGTTTTGATTCCATTGGGGTTTGGGGCAATATCCATCGTGGATAATGAACTTGCTGTAAGACCACGTAAGGTAAGAAATTATATGAACCTTCATTATATGCTTAAGATACCTCGAACAGAGAATTGCAATTTCGATTTTAAAGTCGAAAGATAATGTTATATTAGAATCAATTTCAGGGAATGGAGAAGCTTGGAAGATGGAAGAAATCTTCCACATTTCACTCCAACTTGTGAATTGTGATGAATGTTTATTGATCATTACAGATGCTCATATGCTTCAATCTGGATATTATGTGAATTATCAGTGATGAATTGAACGTATAGGACACTGAAAGAGATGGAACCTGGATACATGAATTGTATACATATATATATATGTGTGTGTAATATTTAAGATTGCCCCTTATGATTACTGTTTTTAATCAAAGGCGAAAGTGTAATTTGCTTCCAAGCTTCATTATTCTGGTCATAATTATCCAGTAGTTTGAATTAGTTTTCATGGCTTTATCCCTGATTCAATGCATTGAGTTAGGTATTAAAAAAAGACTGCATTTTTTAATATTATAGCTGCGAAACTGTATTCAATGTCTGGAGAAAATTCTAAGTAGCTTTGGTTATATATATAAAATATAGAAGTTTTGGTTATAGAACTCATGCAGCAAAGAAGCAAGCACAGGAATCTTTCTGTTCTGTATCTAATTGCAGTGATCTAACGATGGACATCAAAGAACCTCATGGTAATTTCTTCATCTCTAAGTTTTTTAGCTTTTCATGGATCCATTTCGATATTTAAGTGACTGTTGATAATCATCACATTCTTATAATGAGATTTGAATGCAATTGTAAAGAACATAACGATGATGATGTTGATAATATCATTGCATATTTGTGTTTTTTTTTGTGATTTCAGATGGATGGGAAAAGCTATGGGAAGAAGGAAAAACACTGTGGGATTTAGGAGAAGCAACTCCAATTGTTGTTAATCTCTGCGAAACGGGTTCATTGCCTGATGGAAGAGTTTTGATTCCCGGATGTGGCTCTGTAATATATTTTCTTCCTTTGTCAGTCTGGTTCTTCCTTGTTAGATATTTCATTGTCTGACAATTTGGTTTTTCGACAGGGCTATGATGTAGTTGTGATGGCAAACCCTGACCGTCATGTTATTGGACTCGATCTTTCAAAAACCTCTGTAGAAAGATCAACAAAGGTTTGTGGTCTATATCTATATCATCTCAGTTGAAGGCTTCAAAAACATCTGAAAATCAATAGATAGTTGTTAAAATCTTGAATGCAGATGTTCTCTTCATTGCCAAATTCAAAACATTTCACCTTCTTGCAAGAAGACTTCTTCACTTGGGAACCAACTGAAAAATTCGACCTCATTCTCGACTACAAGTACATACTTCTTCCCACTTCATTACTAGTTTATATATGTTTTGATTTCTTGGTTAATATGAAGATATTAAGAAACCTTCCAGCAACCTAATATGTCTGCAATTCTCACAGTTTCTTCTGTGCCTTTGAACCTAAAGTGAGACCTTTATGGGCAAAACGTATGCAAGAACTTCTGAAGCCTGGTGGAGAGCTTATAACATTGATTTTTCCTGTAAGAGATTATCATAAAACATGTCATTCGTCAAAACACGGTTCTGAAATGAACGTCTTTGTATTTATTCTGTTATGATGCAGTTAGATGATCGAGTTGGAGGACCTCCGTACCAAGTATCAGTCTCATCGTATAAAATCTTCTCCTTTATTGTTTTCATGACATCAATGACTCTCTTTATAGTTCACTTTCGTTAAATTGTATAAATATTTTGTAGCTATGAAGAACTTTTGATTCCCTTAGGCTTTGAGGTAATCTCTATTGTGGATAACGAACTTGCTGTTGATTCCCGAAAGGTAAATCTCTACATTATACAACAATTTCAACTGCATCACTGTGTATTAATAAGAAATACTTTCGTTTAATTTTCAGGGAATTGAAAAAGTTGGTAGGTGGAAGAAGAAGACATGAAATATCTATCAGTTTCTTTGTGTTTTGTGGAATTGTGTGAGGACATGAATGAGTCTTGTTTAAACTTGTTGTTCTAAGTACCTGAGTCTATCTATGTACAGCTAAGAAAATGAATTGATCTAGACCTTCTAAATATGGAATCTTTCCTTTCTTTTCTTTTGGTTTCCAGTGGAAGACAAAGGCCAAAAGCCAAACTAATATTCTCTAATCTCGTTATTCCTGTGTTGTCTTCTCACGTCCGGTAGTTTCATAACGAATATGTTCTTCTAGGAAGCCAAGTTGCTTGATACAAATCCAAAAACATTGACAATGTGATAAAGAGCTTAATTTTTTTCTGGTCACTTTTTACCTGCTGATATATCTTGAATTTGAATCTAGATGTAGCAGATTGGAATCATTGGATGCAAGTTTGGAATTCTCAAACAAAACACAAAAAGAAAGTGTCTTCTAATTTAGTTAGCATCTGTGATTATTACATAATTTAGTTGGAGTTAGAACAATCTAGGTAGGTCTGAACAACAAAGGCCTTTGCTAAAAGGAAAGAAGAATATATTCTTCTTCTTCGAATTGACAATCACCGTTCTTTTTCTCAAAGAGCAAGCATAAAAGAACATAAAAGCTCCCAACTTCTGTTTGATTGTAATTTATAATCTTGCAGATTTCTCTTCGTTGTTGTTTTGTCTCATTGTTACTCTGTTTTTCGAGAATTATGGATGCTAATACTTTAAACTCGGTGATCAATAGACTACTTGAAGCTAGAGAGAAACCAGGAAAGATAGTTCGCTTGTCTGAAACTGAGATCAAACAGCTCTGTTTTGTCTCTAGAGATATCTTCTTGAGGCAACCAAATCTTTTAGAACTCGAATCTCCTATGAAAATCTGCGGTAATAATCCATTCTGTTTTTCTCCTTCTCTTCTCTGAGATTGTGTTCTTATGATGTAATCTTCTGATTAAACAATGAAACAGGGGACATTCATGGACAATACTCCGATCTCTTGAGACTATTCGAATATGGAGGTTACCCTCCTCGTTCAAACTATTTGTTTCTTGGAGATTATGTCGATCGCGGCAAGCAAAGCCTTGAAACAATTTGTCTCTTACTTGCTTACAAGATCAAATTCCCTGAAAACTTCTTTCTTCTTAGAGGAAACCATGAAAGTGCCTCAATCAATCGCATCTATGGCTTCTATGATGAGTGTAAACGTCGCTTCAGTGTCAAGATTTGGCGAATCTTCACCGATTGCTTCAACTGTCTTCCTGTAGCTGCACTTATCGATGATCAGATTTTGTGTATGCACGGTGGACTCTCTCCGGATCTACGTAGCTTGAGACAGATTAGGGATATTCGTCGTCCTACAGATATTCCTGATCGAGGTTTACTATGTGATCTCTTGTGGTCTGATCCTGATAAAGATGTGAAAGGTTGGGGGCCTAACGATCGTGGAGTTTCTTACACTTTTGGATCGGATATAGTTTCAGTGTTTCTCAAAAAATTCGATCTTGACCTAATTTGTAGAGCTCACCAGGTTTGTCCATTTGTTCCTTGCGTGCTAAGAAATCATTTTAAGATGTTTCCTTTTGACGCAAGCAACGATTTCATTTTAGGTTGTTGAAGACGGATTCGAGTTCTTTGGAAATAAGCAACTTGTGACGATATTCTCTGCACCAAATTACTGTGGAGAATTCGACAATGCAGGTGCTATGATGAATGTGGCCGACGATTTGACCTGTTCTTTTCAGATCTTAAAACCTATTGACAAGAAACCTAAATTCAGCTTCGGAAGCAGAAGTGGTCCTAAAACTAACTTCCCTTATCCTAAAGTCAAGGTATATAATGATGGATACTTAGATTCGAGTTCATTGTCAAAATATCTCATTTCATTTCGTTTAGATTTGTGATTTTTAGGCTATTACCTAACAATCCTCTTCCCTTAATCTAGGTTTTGAGTGTCAGTTAACCTTATATTGATATAGTATTAGAACTAGGCCAATCCAATTGTGAACCATTCGTGGATGCAGTCTCGCAACCTTCATTTTTCAGTATCTGAGTATGAAAAACTGTGTTAGAATATCTCGTATCGGTTAGATTTGTGATTTTTTAGGCAAAATATATGTATGTGTCAATTTTCCTCCTTTTAAGCTATTTTTTGATGCAAGTCATATTTGTATTAATATTTATAATTGACTGCCTGAATTGGAGTTTTTAATATAAATTTTGTAGGAAACAGAACACTATAAATAGATCTTTTAACTATTGATTTATGGTCATACATTTGTTGTTACATAGATTTTCCCAAATCTCTAACCATTTGATGGAAATTATGTGTATTTGCAGTCGATTCTGAGCACGAGAGATCAAATGCAAATGATGAGAATTTGATGACATAATAATTGTTTAGCAATCAGGCCGACGAAATTCGACTATATGATGAGGATTTTGAATGTGGAATTTTTATAATTGTGATTTCTTTGTGTGTGTTTATTTGTTCCACTATTGTTTGTAAATGTGGATTTGATGTATGAAATTTGATAACAAAACAATGTTTTTTTGAAGTTTCTTCTTTCGTTTCGAAATTTTATCTAAAAGACAAAATTTGATAATAATATTACACGTGATACAAAATTAATATCACTTGTTTTCTACTTTTAAACAAAATACCAACAAATTAAAGGAAAATAATCCAAACCCTTTCCATAAACTATGATAAAAATCACGGTCTTTTATTTTCCTTAATGATTGACTTCAACAAAGATGGATATTTCAAAATAATATAATAATTGATACAAATTTAACATTATCTCGATACAAATTAATATTAATAATTGATAAATGATGAAAAAATATATATTAATTATTTAAACTGACATGAATCATTTAAGTTATCACTTATTTATATAAATAATATGAATTGCGGTTATATCAATTTAAAATTTATATAAACACATACAATAAAGGGCATAATACACATAATAAACATATGTTCGTTTATTTTTCAGCAAATTGAAAAAGTCGGTAGATGGAAGAAGAAGAAATTTTAAAATTTTAACACGTAAATTTATTATTTGTAATAATAAGTTTTTGTAATGATAATAAAAGGTGTACATAAATTTATTATGAATGTGTGAATGTGAATAGGGACATGACGTCGTTGCGATGGCAAGCCCCGAACCATTCTTTGTTGGATTGGATTCTGACAATGCTCTTAAGAGAGCTTCGAAGGTATATAATCATCGATCTTACTTTCTTATTACATTTGTCTTTAATTACTGAGAAAATTGGATGATTAATTTGTCTTAATCACATATGCATAGACTTATAGCTCGTCATCGAAGGCAAAGTACTTCTCGTTTGTGAAGGAAGATGTTTTCACTTGGCGTCCTAATGAATTATTCGACCTTCGATTACGTCTGAGTTATTTTTTTTTGTTAACTAGTGTACTGGCTTTTAAATCTCACTTCTACTACTCCAGGTAGGGGTTCGATCTCTGATGCTTTGAGAATTTGTAAAGTGACTACACCACTGAGCCACATGTCATCGGCATTACGTCTAAGTTATTAAACTATAATTACAACATAATCATAATTTGTTTCTTTTAAAATTTTTTTTGTCAACAATTAGATCACGAAAACATAATCCACAGATCAAATTTCCTCTCCTAAAACTCTTTTAGTCTAATACATGTGATGGAGAAGGAACGAACCCTTCTATTCGGTATATTATCTAAACCACCAAATTTTTTTTGATATATAATGATAATTTTAACCAAAAAAGAAGTGATAACAATAAGCAACTAAGTTTTTTATTCAATTAATTAATGTAATTTAGAGGTTCTTCTGTGCGATTGAACTGGAGATGAGAGCTGCATGGACTAAATCCATGTATGAGCTCTTAAAACCCGACGGTGAACTCATAACTCTCATGTATCCGGTAACTATTCTCATTGTTTTTCTTGTTAATTTTCCATAATTGTAGAGTATATACACATTGATTTAAATTGTAACGTTATAATCAATTATAGATTACTGACCACATTGGTGGACCTCCCTACAAAGTAGATGTCTCCACGTACGTAATTAAACCCTCTATATATCTTCATATACACAATTATGAGTCATTTAATCAGTTTTTAATTAAGACTTAAGAGCTTAATGATTAAGTAAAATGTTGATTAATTTTGTGTGTTTAATGAGAATTAGGTATGGAGATGTGTTGGTTCCGGTAGGATTTAAGGCACTTTCTGCTAAGAGAATCCACATGCCATTCCTTCTCGTAAGGTATATAATTAAACTCGCATTATGTGATACTATTTCAAGCTTTTGACTAACTTTGATTTTCATTTTGTTATTGTAGATTAATATTATTCTTTTAATATGATGATTTTCTTATAAAATGGACAGGGAAAAGAGAAGCTTGGGAGGTGGAAGAAAATCAATTAATCCAATCTTATTGTTTACTAGAAAAGACTGTTAGTACTAAAGACTAAGATTACAAAAGACTATTATCTATATAATGTAGCAATATATAAGGAATAAAAATGATGGTCATTTTACTTTATTTATTCCATGTATTTTCTAATGTGATGATTATAATTTATGACTATTTATTTTGTTTTTATTTAAATTTTCAGTTTCATTAAGGTATAGTTTATTAGAAAAGGATAAATCTTTTTAACTATTTATCTATGTGTTACAATTTCAGTTAACAAAAGGGTAAATTGATAGATATAGTAAGTTATTAGCTATTACATTATACGGTCCCTAAAACATAAAAACAGAAATATAAATTCTGTATATATACAAGAAACTACAGATTGTGTATTTTAATTTTTTTGAAAAATCTACAGAATTCAAAATTTACATTATGCCGTAGGTAAAACAAAAGAAATAAGTAAAATATGAATTCTGTTTTTCTTGAATTATACAAGAAATCATAGAATGTATATTCTAAAATTTGTTAGAAATCTATCTAATTTAGAATTTTTATTTTGCCGTTGGTAAAATATAGAGAAATTGGTAGAATATAATTTCTGAAAATATTAAATTATACAAGAAATCGTAGAATTGATATTCTAAATTTTTTGAGATATTTACATTTTTTTTGTCAACTAGCCTACTGGCTTTCAAATCCCGCTCTTATTATAAATTATGATTCTTTAAACTATAGAAGACTCCACAATGTATATTCTAAATTTTGTAAAAAATCTACTTAATTTAGAATTTATATTTTGAGTTTTGTAGAACATAGAAATAATGGTAGAATATAAATTCTGATTTTAATAGTTTATAGAATAAATAGTAGAATGTATATTCTGAAATAAGTAGAACATGAAGAAACAATTTTTTTTTTTTTTTGGAAAAACATGAATAGTAATAATTTGAAGGTATTTTAGTCATAATTTTATAAAGGTATAAATGGATAAATATATAGAAAATGTATTTTTGCAATTTCCCCAATTTTCTTTTGTAAAATATAGATTTAATTTTTATGGTTTCATTAGTCGAATCCACACTTACACTCTTTTTTTTTGTCAACAAAGGGCCACAAATGACCGGTCCATTAGCCAAGTTCTTGCAAATGCAAGCGGGGGGACTCGATCCCAGGATATGCAAGTGCGTATGTCTCTTATGGACTTACCACCTACCACTAAACTAAATGCCACTTACACTTAACACACGCAATAATAAAATTTAAATAAAAAAAAAATTGGAGCAAGAGATAATATTATCCTTAGTTATTTTAAGTATCATGAGTTTTCCCGTCTATCTTTAGTTATATTATTTCATTTTATTGTATTTTTTAATATATTTTTTGAAGAATTATATTTTCTCTAAAAATAACTTTATTAAACCACTAATAAAACGTATAGAAAATGTTTTATTTTAACAAAACGATATCAATTTGTTACCTAAATCATTAATTTGTTTTTAAACACAAAATTAAACCACTAATAAAACGCATAGAAAATGTTTTTTAAATTCAATTGTAAGTGTATTAATATAGGGTGATGAGAAAATTTAACGAGTGAATAGAAAAAATCAAAAAGTTTAAGATATAAAATAATTAGCCTAGTTTTTTTGTGACAAATAAATAAGTAGAAAAAAAAGCCCGCATCCCAATTTTAAATTAATTAATTAATGTAGTTTAGAGGTTCTTCCGTTATATCAACAGTTGCACAGTTACACTTAACACTGAATAAAGTTTAAAATAAAACGAATAAAATTGAAGAAGATAAATTAGGCAAGACGGAGAAGAAGATGGAGCGTATTGGAGAGAAATCTCCCATGAAAATTGGAGAAGCATCAAACTTTCTTCTCGCCATGTTTCTCCCGAACACTTCGCTCCATCTCTCTCTCTTCTCTTACATTTTCTTCTTCCCTTTTCTCACATTCCTCCTCTTCTCTTTCCTCAATTCTCCGCCATGGAAATCAACAACAACCACCGTTCTGAGAATGACGAAGACGACGATGTCAAAGAAGCTCTTTCCTCCATGAGTGTCTTTCCCCCACCTCGAATAATCCATTCTTATAGTCACCAGCTTCGTCCCGGTAAAAAAGGCCACCATCGTCAACGTCAACATAGCCTCGACGATTTCCCCAAAATATCTGAAATTGTTGCGGGTTGTGGTATCTCCGGCGATTCTTCCGATGATGAATTCTATCCTTACGCCGCCACCACCAACAATGCTTCTTCGTTCACTGGAGATTCAGGAAATTCTGATGATTACTTGATTACACACCAGCCTGAGATTGGAGAAGATTTTTTACCACTTCCAGAATTCCTTGGATCTGGAGGTGGAGTGGGGATGTTTAAAGTCCCCACGCGATCTCCATTGCACTCAGCGCGTCCTCCTTGCTTAGAGTTAAGACCACATCCATTAAAGGAGACTCAAGTTGGGAGATTTTTGAGAAATATAGCTTGCACGGGTAGACAATTGTGGGCTGGACAAGAGAATGGTGTTAGATTCTGGAACTTTGATGATGCTTTTGAGCAAGGTTGTGGTCTAAGTGATCGTGTTCAGAGAGGAGACGAAGACGCTGCGCCGTTTCAGGAGTCGACTAATACTTCGCCCACTACTTGTTTAATGGTTGACAATGGGAATAGACTTGTTTGGAGTGGTCATAAAGATGGAAAGATTCGGTCTTGGAAGATGGATTATGTGGCTGATAACGA
>JAKUCM010007385.1:0-26110 GCA_023374145.1 Lepidium sativum | reverse complement strand
GCACCAATCATGATGCTTTTCCATCCTAGCGATATTGAAAGGTCATTGTAACCTTGAAACATGGATTGGTTAGGTGCATATATACTGCCAAGCTTTGTGGATTTTTGAGAATTCGCCATGCATTTTTTCCAAGTAGAGCATTGTTGAAAGTTGAGATCTCCCTAAATCTGAGTCCTCTTCTTTTATGAGCTGTAAGTTTTTTTCCAAGCCACCCAACATACCTTTCTTTCTCTTGAACTAGCATCCCACCAAAAACGTGTTAAAACAGATTGACTTTGTTTGCATAGAGAATTCGGTAGTTTAAAGCACATCATAGTGTATGTTGGGATTGTGGATAACACAGACTGGAGCATTACTAGCTTTCCAGCTGGGGAAAGGCGCTTTGTAGCCCAACTCAATGCTTTTTTTCTAAATCTTTTCGAGTATATTATATAATATATCTTTCTTTTTTGGACTAAAATATTCAGTGAGACCCAAATATTTACCATTTCCTCTCTCTTTCTGAATTTCCAACTGAGTTTTTGCATTACTCTTAATACCTTGTGGCGTTTTTGCAGTAAAAGTGATAGCTGACTTGTCGCTGTTTATTGTCTGTCCTGACACTCTCACATACTTTTGCATGATTTCTCTAAGTACTTGACAACTATTTATATCCGCTGTGCAGAAAAAACAGTGTCATCCGCAAAGAGAAGTTTGTTGACACTTGAACTTGCTCTAACTATTTGGATACCAGACAGATTTCCTTTATCTCAAGCTGAATGACAAAAACCCGACAACACTTCACTACATAGAAAAATTTATACGGCGAGAAGGGATCACCTTTGGCGAATGCCTCTAGTCGGAGTTACCCCTCTTATAGCTTCTCCATTTACAAGGTAAGCATACAAAACTGTGGTTATACACTGCATGATCCAATATGTCCAAGTAGGGTGAAAAGCTAACCTTAGTAATATTTTTTTGATAAACGACCATTCCACTCGATTATAGGGCTTACTCATATCAATTTTTACCACCATACCATTTTTTTTTTTTGCATGTAAGTGTTTGAGAAGATGTAAAATTTCATGAGTAATAAAGACATTATCCGCAATATCTATGATCCACAACTTATATATATCAATACATAAATAAATTAAAAATACTTAGATGAACCATACAGAACTATATGTATTTTAGTCTCCGAGAATCACGCAAATGACTTATTTTCAATATAAGGTCCTTAATTATGACCGGATTTAGACGTGTTTGGACTGAATTTACATTCTAGTATAGATGAAACAATATACTTGATCTTTCTAATGCATTTTTGGTCGGAACCCATTAAGAATTTCTAACAAATTATTATCCTTGATTATTTTTATCTGTCGAGATTATTATTTTATGGATTTTTTTTTGAGATAATTTCGGTAAGGCTATATATATTTTGTGGTGTTGTTCTCGTATGTATTGGAGGTGTACAGAGAAACCAAAAGTTTTTTTTTTCTTTTTGTAAAAGAAAAACTAAAAGATTTCAAAACACTGGTTTAATTAAGGTATTATTGCTTTTCTGTTTGTTTCAATCTTAATATAATTCTGATATTAATAATCATGTGCGTGTCTCTAAACATAAATGTTGTTTGAGGTGATGTTTAAAAAAAATGTTCGATAATATATGTTTTGTGTGAACTTTCGGTATTGTTAAACTATAATGACAGTCAATTGAAAACGCAAAAAAAGTCAAAGAGAGAATAACAAAAGTATCCATAGAAGTAAAGCAAGTAAGCTTATAATAGACTATTTACGTGTCCACTTCGCTGCGTATGATTGATTATATTAATCATCAAAATTTGATGATGTTTTACTTTTTCTGTAACATTATTTGTAAAATTGTTTAATCAGACAAAATTTATAGTGTTAATTATGCTTACATTGTTGACAAGGTTGTTTTATGTTAATGCAAATGGTTTTGGTATTTAATATTTTTATTTGGTGAAAGCTTTTAGACCACCTCCATTGGAGAGATCTTAAATGAGATTCTTATCATTAAAAAAAAGAAAAATATTAGAAAGTAGGAGAGAGAAGGAAGAAGGATTTGTCACACCACTTGTTTCTTTGTCGTTTGGAAAGAGTTCATGTTACCTGCGATATCACATTTGTCTACGTGCCCAACATGACCATTTTAACCCAAACCTGAATGCTAATTCTGCCTGAAATATAATTATTTTAGATTTTTTATCAACAGTTTTATTGATAATACTCGATTTATAATATGAATCTATATTTTAAAATATTTTCAAATGTACTGAAATTAGGGATTTAATCCTTTCTCTATTTTAATATAATAGATAACAAATAATTTAAAGTATGTATTTTATAGTATAAATATGATTTTATCAATTTCTGATAAGAAATAATCTGAGGAATAAGTTTCTTAATTATAAAAATAAACATAATATATATGTATTAAATTAATATATGAAAAAAGAATAAAAATACAGTGTCTTATTTATTAAATGAATATATAAGTATATAAAAAATTCAAGAAAGGAAAGAGGGGAAAGGATCTAGAGACATTAGAAATACAAAACTTACAAAAAAGCATAGAGCAATGTGTTTGCACAATTAGGATATACCAATCAAATCAATTGTCCATATCTTCGCAAGATCCAATTTTTATAATTCATATGTTTCGCAATGTCTCGAGATCTACTCTTATTCTTTGAAACTATTAGTGTGTTTTTGCTGTTTTATCCTGTATTTATCAACTTTATATTACACAATATGAAAATACCGAAACTAGATGAAATCTCTGAAAACTACAATTTTCATGTAAGCTTGATGAGGCCACATATGGGACTTTGGCGTGAGTTTGGTTCGCATCTTTAGCCAACTTAATTATTCAACATTCCATTAGAAGAACAAGTAAAAAGAAAATTCAGTACAAAACATTGAAGTGTATTCATTTTTTCATTATAAATTAAATATTCCATCATACTTTATTCATTCATTCCTTATCGCTTGAGAGGACTTAGCACTCTCTTTTCAAGTTAGAGGATTTCACTTCTGATTGGTAGAGCTGGTGTTTTGAAATATTTCCTTTTGTATATATTTTTTGACGACCTTTGGTATCTATTTACCAAACTTGAAGTTTAAGCAATTACTGCTGTGTGCAAGCCATAATTTTCCAAGTGGTGATTACGCCTTGGTGTGTCTTTGTCATCGCGCTTGATCATCTCTCTTCAGATCTTTAGTCTTTGCGGTTGTTTCGTGTCTCGGTTTTGGTAGAAACAGAGAAAAGTGGCTGTGACATTTTCAGTATTTTTCTTTTCTTATACTACCGGTGGAAAGATTTGGGGGATTCTATAATATGGATCAAAGTATTGATAAAGCTTTACAGGAGATGTCTCTGGACAAAGAAAAGCTTATTGAGCTCAGATGTGTTCCTAAAAACAACGTGGCGGAAACAATTCGTTGTAGTATTTTGGGCCGCCTTTTGAATCCAACACATCAGAGAATGGCCAATTTTATTCATGATATACCGAGGATATGGAGAGTTCAGGATCGATGCAGAGGTGTGGCTTTATCTCATGAACGTTTTCAGTTTGTTTTCGATAATGAAAATGATTTACAAGCAGTACTGTTGGCTGGGGCATGGACCTACGAGGATTGGGGTATGGTTTTAGAGAAGTGGATTGAAAAGCAACTTGATGACTATCTCCAAATGCTTCCGGTCTGGATAAGGATGCGTAATATACCAATTGAGCTAAAATTGCTTTGGATATCAACAAGCCGCTGAAGAATGCTGGAGAGTTTGGACTAGATTCTGGTGAGGTAGTAAACATTACCTTTGAGTACGAACGTGCAAGGAAAAGATGTTTTGTGTGTCAACGCCTTACACATGATAAAACTCATTGTCCTTTTGTAACTAAAAGCCGGCATTCTGATGCTACGGTAGTTTCAAAAGAGATCACTCCCAGAACAGCTAGAAAACTTAACAAGGAAGATATTTTATGTGGAATTACCACAGCGGGTGATGTTTTTGATCAAGACAAAGGGTCGGCAATTGATCAAGGATGATGTGGATGTGATGAGGACGTACCTATCTGTAAATGACCCGGATGAAAAGAAAGCAAGAATCTTAAGAGTAAGACATCATTTTTTGGGGGCTTGATAAGTTTATGAGTGATCGTATACACATCTTTGGAGATCAACAAGCTACAATTATCACTACTGAGATAAAAAGGAAAGAGGTTTGGTGTATGACTTTTCTAAAGTCGATAATACAGAGAACGGTAGTGATAAGAGGGCTTTTTATCTAGAGAAAAAGATTTGGAAGGGAGTTAAGACTGTGAGTGATGTTAGTATAGACAGTCAAAAGAATATCAAGTTAATGGTTGCTTCCTTCCAAGCTTTTCGGGCTGCATGAGTTAATGGGAATGCTAAACTCACTGTAGATTATCGTCCTGATACAGTCTCTAACTCTACGGTCTCTTACACACTCTTGATTTTAAGCTCAACAAACAGACTTTATTAAAGACGAATTTTTCTTACAAAAATTCACTCTTTGTGAATGACACCAAACATTTTCATTTCCCCAAAGTGCTAACCCTAAACTGCTTTCTTCCAAAGCTCTTATAGGCGACCATCAATTCCTTGAATCACGGAGATCTTCTTGTCAGCTCCTTGATTCTCGGAGATTTCTTACCAATTCCTTGATACTCGGAATTCCTTGATTCTCGAAGATCTTCTTGAATAAATGTCTTCGAAAAAATTCTCTACACGAATCTTCATTTCTTCGTCTCACGTGTCAAGCACACGATTGATGCCAATTGATCTCTCCTGACCTTCTATTGCTTAGCTGCAGTATCTTCGATCTCCTGATCTTCTGATCCTCAGCTTCTCGCATCTTCAATCTCCCCCTTTTTGACTTGATGTGATGCCTAAGTACATGTTGCTGTGATGACCACAAATTCACAACAAAAACACTTCCAGATATCTTATTACCTGTTAGTGTTATTAGTGTTCTGTTAATCCTTGAACCAATATCATATAAAGTCTTGATCAACCCAAACCATTTTAATCCATTACAATTAATGAGGCAGTCTAGGAGTTATGAAATAAATGCCCAGATGGCAAAAAGAAAAACGAGAGTACAAGCACTACAATGCTCCCCCTTAATCTCACGCTCCCCTTTAATCGTTCAACTCCTCATCATCATCATTTTCTCCCCCTGCTTAGCAGCACATCATGTTAACAAAATAACAGAATATGATCACTTAAGTGTATAGATGCGAATGTCATACCTTTGGCTAATGCTTCCTTTCACATTTCAACCACCTCCATGCTAAGAGCTAACACCGTTTTTAGAAGCATCTTCTGAGAGCTGGAGGATGATGCAGACATCCTGGTCTTATGCTTCTTTGGTTGTGCGCTAGGAGCAACATTGGCAAAGGCAGACTGAACCTTGGGTGAGACAGGGTGTTGACTCTCAATCGGCCGAGTTAGCATAGATGGGAATGGGAGGAAGAATTTGGACTTAGTGGCCTTTGTGGATGCTGCAATGTTCCGAATCAGATGGAAAATAATCCTGCCAAGATTAAACAGAATGTTCTACACTAACTTATACGGTATCTGCATTCGTGCCGCACTCACATACCCATCATTGGCTGTAGGAAACCAATTCATGCTACAGATTTTGTACAATTGATTGTACATTGGGAGTAGATTACTCTTGCGCACTGAGACATCTTCTTGAACTGACCCCCTGTGACCATCGATGCCATATTAGCTTCCAGAACACCATCCAATTTAAATGGATTTGATCGGTCAGTGACATCAGGCGATCCAAACACACCATTGATACTCGTTGCTGAGAGAGTGTAGTTGAAGCCTCGAAGCAGTACATTCCAGCAGTCAGTGTTTTGATTCTCAAATGACATATTTGCCCAGAATTCCCAGAGAGTTTCAGAATCAAATTCTGCAACTTTATCAACAAATTCCATAAACCCAGCATCTCTCACAATTCGTTCCAACATAAGTTCATATTTTTCAAATTCATAGGCATGTTCTAGAATAAACCTATCATCAGCAGTTGAGTACAATTGATACCTGAGAGACACTTGGGATGTCGGCAAGACCGATGGGTCTTTAGGAGAATCTGCATTTTTCTCTGTCTTGATCACGCGCCGAGTCTTTCATGGACCAGGAGTGGCTGTCGAAGTGCTCCTTCTTTTGCGCTGACCAGAGTTGAGGGTTGTCGTGCAGCCGGTGATTTCTACCTCAGATTTTGTATCTTGAGCCGGAGCCATATCACCAAGGTCTCCCATTAGATTGTCCCACTCCAGTGGTCTCTGTGGTGAATGCTGCGACACTTCCTTGTTCACGATAGGTTTTGATTCTTTGATTGGAGGCTTGAGAGAGTCTCCAGTTGGTTTAATCACCAGTGGTCGATAGACGACCAAACGACCCTCTGCGTTTGACACATACTCGATCATGGTCTCGAGACTGTAACTTTTGCACTCCATTTTTGACGGTTTTTTCTTTTCTTTTCGAGAGGAATACTTAGTCCCGTGATGATATCACGTCTCTTGAAGACAAACGACAGGACCTTCTAAATTCACACACAATAATGCCTTTTTGCAGTTAGTCTTACGACTGATTGATTTGACACAGGTTCTTTGCATGCCTCTCGATTTGCGTGACCTAATTCAATGAACCTACAAAGGCCCAATACACAGATACTTGCCTAGTTTTTTAAAATTGGCTCATTAGTGGCCTGTTAGTGAACTCAATAAGACTCTCAATCAAACAATTAATACTCTGTCAAAGTAATACGGCCTTGTGAGTGACCCAGATTAACAATCAATCTTGTGAACATTACCTAATCAAGACAATTTTCATCAAATATCCACCTTAAACTTATTGAGTAGCTGTTTACTGACATTTCACTGCAACCATACCTCTGTGAAATACAGCGTGCACCTTGACATTCTATTCACACAGCCAGATCTGAGACACAATAGCTAGTCTTTCACATTGTCATGCCTTTATCAACATAGGTGTACCTGTAGTCTGTGAATTTATCCTTTGATTTAGGAAGCTGGAATTTTCTTTAGAGAGACTCTTACTTCCAGAGTTCATTCCCTTTTTTTATATATATATACCACAAAATCTTTTATATGCTGAGTATCACTTGACTTCTCAACTCTTGCATATCAGCTCTCCTCAGCTCTTTGACCTCCCTCATCATAGTCTTAAATTAGAGCTTAACGTACTCCTTATATGATGGCATGACAAGCAGCTGTTTTCTACTTTAATTAATCACACCTGATGTCCATTTCTTTTGTTCAGATGCACGTTGCACTCCTTCAAAATCATGTTTCTGCTTTAAATCATTTTTCATCCTCGAACAACACGTTATTGTTCACATATCCCAATAGTAGTTCTTAATTCAACAAAGCGATTAAAAGCAAGTGGTTTAGTGAATAAATTAGCCAATTGATTTTCTGTGTTCACATGATTGATTATTAATAGTTTCTCTTCAACAAGTTCACGTATAAAATGATGCCTAGTATCTATGTGTTTTGTCCGTGAATGTTGAACAGGATTCTTAGCAATACATATAGCACTTTGATTATCACAGAACACAAGTAAAGAGTCAGACTTAATACTGAAATCAACAGACATCTATTTCATCCACAATAGTTGTGTACAGCAGTTGCCCATTGCAACGTATTCTGCTTCGGCCATTGAAAGTGACACACAGTTCTGTTTCTTGCTCAACCAAGTAATTAGATTATTCCCCATGAAGAAACAACCACCACTGGTACTTTTTCGATCATCTAATGACCCAGCCCAATCAGCATCACAGTATCCGGTTAACTCACATGTAGTGTCACAGGTGTACTGAATTCCCAAATTCTGAGTCCCAATCACATACTTCAAAACTCGTTTAGCCGCTTGTAAGTGACTTTCCTTACGATTAGCTTGATATCGAGCACATACTCTCGCTGAAAAACTAATATCAGGTATGCTTGCAGTTAGGTACAACAACCCCCAATTTGACTCCTGTAAGTTGTTGCATCTACAGGTTTACCATTGTCGTCTATAGACAGTTTCTCGCTGATTCCCATTGGAACTTTTGCAGCCTTGGTGGTTTGCATCCCAAACCGTTGCATCAGATTCTTGGCATGTGTGCTTTGATTCACAAAGATTCCACCCTCAGTCTGCTTTACTTGAAGGCCGAAGAAATACGTAAGTTCTCCATTCATGCTCATTTCAAATTCTCTAGTCATGACATTAACAAACTTTTTCACCATCACTTGACTTGTTGATCAAAAATGATATCATTGATAACATGATTTTTGGTCTATTGTCAAATCCTATTATACTTATATGTCGGTTGTAGTATAATAGGTGTCAATCCAACTGGGAATGTAATTATCAATCAGGATACAGTTAACTAATCTAATCCAAGCTAATCAATGTGTGATTCATCTAACAACCTATATCAATCGTTGAAATAAAAATAAACAAGCAAGTGACAAAAATTTAGAATTTAAACGAAGCGCCTGACAAGAGAGTATTAGCTAAAATTAACGCAGGGTGAGAAAACAGGATCCTGAGGAGTGAGTTTTATAGGTCAACGTGACTCTTAAGCTAACTAGGCGCTTAATATCACTCAATAAAGCTAGTCTCTAGGCAATGAGAACACAAATAATGAGTCCACTCCCGTGGTAAACAAACTCGAGTAGACTACTAACAGACCCTATTGCCATAGGCGTTTTGATAATCTAGTCGGAAAGAACGATCAACTCGCTTAACGCCGATTCACACCTCAGACATTCGATCCCTCGAGCTGAGCATGTGAATCTCTGAAGTGGTTCAGTCATACGCTCTACCAAACACCCATCGGTGCTAGAGCGTCTCAGAACATGCCCCAGTTGATCATAATTAAGCTAGTGATGATAACACCAAATCAGAAAAGACTTTACTAAATCTAACCCTAAGCGACCTAGAAAACCTAAGCGTCACGCAGACCTAACTCATCCTCAGGAACCCTAGGTGACTACTCATAACTCATGAGTTTAACAACAAGCACGAATTCAATGTTTGATTGCATCAATAAAGAACTCGAACAAGGTATGAAATCAACGCTGAATGTAAAACTGAATTGCATAAATATAAATTCGAAATCAGAAGGTTTGCGTTTGATTACAAAGCTCTAAGTTCGCAAGAAAAATCAATTGTAAGAACTAGGGTTTATTTTTGTACCTTCTGAAACTATTTATACTTAATCCTTAGAAAAGCCCTAGATCAGCTCGGCCCAAGATGAGAATCAGCGCGTCGTGGATATGGCCAAAAGGCTGAAAAACACCATGAGTGGGCTGTGTGTGGCCCATCTACTGAATTGCTGTAACTGGACTTGAGTTGGGCCGCCAGGAGGACACTCGAGCTTGGGCCGCCGAGTGAGCACTCGAGCTTGGGCTCGAGTGTGTACAAGTTGGGCACGCTGAGCGTGGACTTGAGCGGCATGCTGAGTGTGGACTAAAGTTGGGACCTCGAGTGGGCTCTTGAGCGGCACACTGAGTGTGGACTTGAGTGGCACGCTTAGTATGGACTCGACCCAGAGTGCTGCTCTTTCTCCAAAATGGACTCGACCCAAAGTACTGCTTTTTCTCCAAAATAGACTCGACCCAGAGTGTTGCTCTTTCTCCAAAATATACTCGACCCAGAGTGCTGCTCTTTCTCCAAAATGGACTCGACCTCAGTTTGAGTTCACCGAGAGCCTTCTGTGACTCTTCAGCTTATGTGACTCTTCAGCTTCTGTGACTCTTCAACTTCTATGACTCTTCAGCTTCTACTTGTTCTGAATGCTCTGTTTATGTGCTCTACTACCTGAGATCTTCTTTGAATGTAATGTTTATGCTAATGCGTATGAATTTGGCTATTTGGACTCTAAAAATGATGAGAATGTAGTAGAAATGTATACTTAAACTAACGAAATGAGGCTCCTAACGAGTGCTAAAAACGTGTATATCAACTCCCCCAGACTTATCTTTTGCTTGCTATCAAGCAAACATGTAAGAACAAACTCGAAGAAGAAGTTGCTCAACGGGTACTCAAAACCAAAGCAAGTTGACTCAAATGCTAACACTCAATGTCCTATTTTAATGTTCTGAATTGCAGTGCTAAACAAGTCCTACTCTAAAAACTTTAGCCTTGCAAATAGTAGTTCGATATATGTCCAAACTCACCCTACAAATGCATTCAAATAAACCACTCCTTTTAACATTCAATTAGTTCTAAATCGTGAATTAAGTTACACATCTCATAAGAACTCGTTTGGCTAAGGGAATGCTCAGGAGATAAAAGTGATATCTTCAACGTAATGGCTAGTCAAATCTGCTAAGGGATCACTCAGAATGGAATAAGCTTTAGCATAAGGTTAAAGGTGAATGTCAACTGATGCATACAGAAACAAGGTCTCATCTACCCAGTGCACCAAACTCGAGCTCCAACCTATTCATTCTAAAACCCATAAATCGATTCCTATATCTACCTTTTTAAATAAAAACGGCGACTCATTCTTCCAGCTAAGAGCTCAATAGAATCAACTTCCGAAGCTTCTTTTCCATAGCTAATCTAAAGGGAGGGTTACTTAATTCAACACTTCTAGTGGTTCTAACTTATATAACATTATAACACTGGTTCTTTCTCTCTTTTTTTACAAGAAATTGTAAGCATTTGTCTATCTTATCTTTATTAGAACCCATCTTTAATTTCAATCACCACAAACCTTTACTAGAGTATACCTACATTTTGTCCCATATTCTCCCTTTAGATTCTTTAACTTATGCTCTTATTCTTTTCTTCATTCCTTTCTTAACCAAAGTATATCAGCTTCCCACACCCATACACTATATACGCCTAGTCCAGTCCAAAACGTGAACCAGAAACTACATGAAACTTTGTTCCTGTCGGTACTCACTTAACACGTTATACCAAGATTAAACCTTAAAAATGCCTCACAATCACACACAAACAATGTAGGGCTCGAAAGGAGTTAATGGTCAAGGTGGGAGTCTACTCGAGTTAACATGTTAGAATGCAAGATGGTAAAAGGAAATCTGAGTATTCTGTAATCTACAAGTCCATATTCAATGCATAGCCCTGATAATTAAACATTCATTACATGTTATCACTTAGTAAGGAGTGGCGTCTTATCACAGCAAATTCAGCGAAGCAATGAACTAATGGTTAAACTTTCCTAGCATGGTGCAGTCTTACAATATAGATTTGTTGCATGCAGCAAACAACATTAACTTAGGGCAGTGAATCTAGGACAAAAGTCAGCAAGCTTGCAAGGTGAAATCATCATGGTCCCCAATGCCTAACTAGACTCGAGCTTTAATGAATGCAGACTATATGACACTCTATTTTTGTATTTTTCACATTTTTTTCTTAAACTACGT
The DNA here is from genome assembly GCA_023374145.1 of Lepidium sativum. Taxonomy (NCBI): domain Eukaryota; kingdom Viridiplantae; phylum Streptophyta; class Magnoliopsida; order Brassicales; family Brassicaceae; genus Lepidium; species Lepidium sativum. The sequence goes on along the minus strand of JAKUCM010007385.1, from coordinate 14,657 downwards.
GTAGTGCGATGTGAAGTATGAATGCATGAAAAACAAAAATAGAAACAAAGAAAACGTGATCAAATGAAGTCTTGAATCCTCCCCTAGACTTAAATCACACAGTCTCTTGTGTAGATAAAAGAACGAAAAAGGATCCCAGACCAGCAAACATAATAAAAGCATGCAGTGATATATACACGAGGAGTGGTGCAATCATACCTCAGCGACGGCTTGACGGCGCTTGATGGAGCGTGGTGACGGCGCATGTGTTTGATGGCGCGACGACACGTGTATTTGACGGTGCGTGTTTTTGACAGCGAGACACGAGTGAAGCTAGGAGGAGCTGGAGTGGGGACTCGAGCTTGCACTCGATCTTAGTCGAGCATGAAGGCGACTAGGCGTTGAGTGTTGAGGCAGAACGGCGAGGCTTGGCGGCTGGGCGGCTGAGCGCATTCTCAAGCTTGGCGCTCGAGCATTAGGAGCTCGAGCGAGGGCGCTGCAGAGCTCGAGCAGGTGGCTAAGGAAGCTCGAGAGACGACTCGAGTTTGCGGGCTCGATTTGGAGACTCGCGGGAGCTCGAGATGTCGTCAGGGCGCAGACAAGGGAGGACGCGTCATGGTCAATCTTGGCGACGGGGCGCGAGAGGTGTGTTAGGCGCAGGGAGCTCGAGTTGCGAGCTCAATTCCTGAAAATCAAATACTAAGATAAGCGCTAAAAATTGTAAAAGCATTATTAAAATATGTGCAAGGATATGCATGGGATTACCTCCCAAGTGCGCTTGTTTATAGTCAGTGAGGTTGACTTTCACTCTTTCAAAGGCTAGTTGGTTCATCGAGAGAAACTGAGCTTCTCTCGTGAATAGTCTCATCAGCTCGATACTGCTTTACCCTCTGCCCATTCATAGTGAAATTGTTTCCTTCCCTTTTGATTAGTGTGATAGATCCATATGGCAAAACTTCTTTCACTCGAAATGGTCCTGACTATTTTGACCTCAATTTTCCAGGAAACAACTTTAGCCTTGAGTTAAACAGTAACACTTTGTCGTCTGGCATGATTTTCTTGTGTGCAATCTTCTTGTCGTGGAAGGCTTTTGTCCTTTCCTTGTACACTTTTGAGCTCTCGTAGGCTTCAAGTATGTCCTCCTCTAACTGATGCAAGTTCAAGACCCTTTTCTCTTGAGAAGTTTGGAGATCAAAGTTTATTAACCTTGTAGCCCACAGTGCCTTGTACTCTATTTCCACAGGCAGATGACATGCTTTTCCATACAGAAGCTGAAATGGTGTTCTTCCAGTTAGAGTCTTAAAAGCTGTTCTGTAAGCCCACAGGGCGTCGTCTAACTTCACTGCCCAATCACGTTTTGACACCCCAACAACCCGAGCTAAAATAGCCTTGATATGCTTGTTTGAAACCTCGACTTGACCACTAGTTTGTGGGTGATAAGGCGTAGCTACCTTATGCTTAACTCCATTCTTCCTCTGCGGGTTATCAAACACTTTATTAATGAAGTGGGAGCCTCCGTCACTGATTACAACATGAGGCACACCAAATATAGGGAAAATGATGCTCTTGAACAGCTTGATGACGACCTTAGCGTCATTAGTCGGACTTGCCACAGCTTCTACCCACTTCGAGACGTAGTCCACTACGACGAGAATGTAGCGGTTCCCATGTGATGGTGGATTGAAAGGCCCCATGAAGTCGATTCCCCAGCAGTCAAATATCTCAACTTCTAGAAATGGGTTATGTGGCATCTCGTTCCTTCTGCTGATACTACCCATTCTCTGACATGGATCACACCTGGAGATGAAATTCTGATTATCCTTGCATCACACATGATCTGGAATGGGAGATCCCAGTCTGAAGCTTATACTATTGGAGCAGATATCAGCGCCTCTTTGATCTTAAGGAACGCTTCGAGACACTCGGGGTTGAAATTGAGTTCGACCTCCTTGGATAGTAGGCTCGTCAGGGGCCTTGCAATTTTGGAGAAATCCTTAATGAATCTTCTATAGAACCCAGCGTGACCCAGAAAACTTCGAATATTCTTCACTGTCTTAGGAGGTTGCAGCTGAGCCATGACCTCAATCTTTGATTTGTCAACCTCAATACCCCTCTCAGATATCTTGTGCCCCAACACTATCCCTTCTTGAACCATGAAGTGACATTTTTCCCAGTTGAGCACAAGGTCGGTCTCCACGCACCTGCTAAGCACCCTGCACAAATTTGACAAATAGGAGGAGTCGGAAGAGCCATCGACGAAAAAAATCGTCCATGAATACCTCGATTACATCCTCAATTAAACTCGAGAAAATAGAAGTCATACAGCGTTGAAATGTTGCAGGAGCATTGCACAGTCCAAACGGCATGCATTTGTAAGCAAAAGTGCCATAAGGACAGGTAAAAGTAGTTTTTTCTTGGTCATTCGAGTGTATAGGGATCTGAAAGAACCCGTTATACCCATCAAGGAAACAATAATACTTTTTACCAGACAACTTTTCAACCATCAGATCAATAAAAGGCAAAGGGAAATGGTCTTTTCTACTAGATGAATTCAGCCTTCTATAGTCTATACACATCCTATGCCCCGTTATGGTTCTAGTGGGTATTAGTTCATCTTTATCATTCTTAACCACTGTAATACCCCTTTTCTTAGGAACACAATGCACATGCGAGACCCACTTACTATCAGAGATTGGATATATAACATCAGTGTCTAGCAGCTTAAGTATCTCCTTTTTAACCACTTCTTTAAGGTTTAGGTTCAATCTCCTATGGGGCTCTACACTAGAATGAGATTCATCTTCTAAGTGTATCCCATGCATGCAAAACTTGGTGAAATTCCTCTAATATCTTTAAGCGTGTATCCTATGACTTTTCTAAAACGTTTAACCTCAGTCAAAAGCATACTCAATTCATCATCATTCAAGGCGTCGTTTACAATCACAGTGTAAATAGAAATAAGGCCCAGAAAAGCGTACCTTAGCCCTACAGGAAGTGGTTTCAGTTCCACTTCGGGTGCCATGAGCTCAGACCAGTCATCAGCAACATCAGGCATAGAGCATTCAAGCACTTGCAGCTCGAGTCTCTATCTCGAGTCTGGCTCAGATACACTCTAGTCCAATTCCTCAATCACCGCTGAACTCTTGATTGGCTTGTGACGAGTAAACAGGTTCACATAGTGTTCATCTTCCATACTTAAATACCCCGCAGTGGCTAGCTTTGTCAAAGAAACTTGTAGTTGATCTTCTGCTGCCAATTCTTCTAACAGCTCATCAGCAAGAGTGTCCATCTCGTGCACTGAGAACACTTAACCTTCGATCGTTGGTTTCTTAATCGCATCATTGATGTTGAATTTCATTCTAAGATTTGTACCCAGATTCAGCTTAATGACTCCATTCTTAACATCAATTAACGCGTCTGCTGTGGCCAAGATAGGTCTTCCAAACAACAGAGGGTCCTTAGGTTCTTCTTCTATCTCTAAGACAACAAAATCTGTTGGTATCTCAACTCCCCCCACCTTCACAAGAAGGTCTTCCAGGATGCCATGAGGGATTCTCACTGGCCTATCTGCCAAAGTCAATGAGATTTTGCAGGACTTGTAATCAACAAAGCCTGACCTTTTTGCGACTGTAAGCAGCATGAGGCTGATTAAGGCGCCTAGATCTCAGAAACACTTGCTGAATGATAAGGGTCCAAGCGAGCAAGGGATTGTAAAGGTTCCAAGATCACCAAGCTTTTTTGGCACAACTTTTCTTTGGATTATGGCGCTAATCTCATGTGTCAGTACGACCATACCCTCGACTGCTTGAGTTCTCTCCTTAACTGCATATTTGAGAAATTTCTTGTACTTCTCAGTAAGCTCCTTCTTGAACCTTTGGGAAATGGTAATTAGTGTTTATATGGTGGAAGAACAAATGGTTTACTTTTCTCTGGGGTTCCTGTAAGTGGATGAGCGTCTAAAGTGTCGTGTCAGGGTTCAGCTTGGTTGGTTGTGTCGAGCTTATCTGTAGGTGTGGGTTTTTCAGCAGACTATGGCTTAGAAACAACTCCAGGTCTAGTCTGTGTCTGATCCTTGAACCTTACTGTCCTCAGTATCCTTTGGACTCTCTGCTCGAATCAGTAACTCGTGTCCACTTCTCAAGGTAATGGCATTGACATGATACTCTTTTGGGTTGGGAACTGCTTTCCCTGGAAGTTGGCCTGTTGTCTTCACAGTAAAAGATGACGCTTGCTGACTCTCCACATACTTGAGTCTTGCGTTCAGTGTCTCAAACTTGCGCGTAAGATCATTGTGACACGTTAATATTAGAGTGCAACTCTGCAAATTTCTACGTGACTTCAGCAGCAGACGCTTTCTGTCCCTTCATGATCTCTTGGAGTAGGCTCAAAACTACTGGTGGCTGTGTAGCGGTTGGTGGAGTGTGAGCTTCATATCCAGGTGGTATGCTTGCAGATGGATGGTAACTCTTATGATATTGCTATTTCGGGACAAACGCATTCGACTTGGCGTGTAGGGGTTTGGGTGGGTAGGTCTGGTTTTGGGGATTTGCCACGTTGTTGCTTTTGTATGAGAGGATTGGTCCTACTTGTAGTTGTCGTACTGCTTGTAACCACCTCCCGGATTTTGCAAATAAGTGATGTCCTCAACCTGATCATCCTCCTCGTCAGGAATATGTTCATCTCTAGTAATGAAGTGGACATGTCTGTGTTGTACTTGCAGCAAACTGTCGATTTTGTCCAACTTGACCTTCAGGGGCTTGAGTTCCTTTCTACTGACTGTGTCTATGTCCACTGTATTTCTAACAGTCCTGTCGTAATCCTCATTATACTGCCCATCTGCCTGTGCCATATTCTCCACTAGCTGTCAACCTTCAGTGACGTCCTGATTAAGGAAATTTCCATGGCTTGCGGTATCCAATAACCTACGGATGTTAGGGTGAACTCCTCTGTAGAGATTGTTGAGCAGAGTCTCAGCAGGGTATCCATGATGTGGGCATTGAGACTGATAATTCTTGTACCTCTTCGAGGCTTCAACAAAGGTTTCAGAATTCTGCTGGGTAAAGGTAGAGATGGCGTTTCTCAACTTTGCAGTTCGAGAATTAGAGAAGAATTTGGCAAGAAACGCGGATTTTCAAGCTTCCCATGAAGTGATGGAGTCTTGCAGTAAGTGCTTCTCCCAGACATGGGCTTTGTCTCCGAGAGAAAACGGGAACAACCTCAGTTTGAATGCATCCTCACTCACTCCATTGAGCCTTTGCAGCCCACAGAGCCGCTCAAATTCGTCCAAGTGATCAAGCGGATCTTCAGAAGGTAGGCCGTGAAATTGCCTATTTTGGATCATAGAGATGAGACTGTTCTTGATCTCGAAGTTGTTGTTCGTTATGGCTGGGGGAACAATCCCACGTCTCTGGGTGTGAGTTCTTAGTGCATCTCCAGCTCCTATTATTCGTGGTCTCCTCTGTGGAGAGTGGTCTACAGGAGGAACATGTGTGTTCGACTTTGTGTCTGTGTTCATTATCACTCGCTCTGTAAGCGTACTGTAGACTTGGTTTCTCTGCGCTTTTAACTCGCGTGGTAGTTGGTTAATGTTGTCAAGAGGCTCGAGAAGATTCTGATTTCCTTGTGAACGTATCTGCATAAACTGAGTGAAATCAAACTGAGCAGTAGGATCAAGTTGACGTACTGGAGGTTGAAATCACCTGAAACAGAACATAAAACACAGTGTCACAAGTGAGTATGTAATGAAGAGTAAAAAGAACTTGAGCTTAGAAAGTTAATAATCCTAATTGTAACTAGCAGAGACCCATTTGGCAACGACGCCAATTTGATAACATGATTTTTGGTCTATTGTCAAATCCTATTATACTTATATGTCGGTTGTAGTATAATAGGTGTCAATCCAACTGGGAATGTAATTATCAATCAGGATGTAGTTAACTAATCTAATCCAAGCTAATCAAAGTGTGATTCATCTAACAACCTATATCAATCGCTGAAATAAAAATAAACAAGCAAGTGACAAAAATTTAGAATTTAAACGAAGCGCCTGACAAGAGAGTATTAGCTAAAATTAACGCAGGGTGAAAGAATAGGATCCTGAGGAGTGAGTTTCATAGGTCAACGTGACTCTTAAGCTAACTAGGCGCTTGATATCACTTAATAGAGCTAATCTCTAGGCAATGAGAACACAAATAATGAGTCAACTCCCGTGGTAAACAAACTCGAGTAGAATACTAACAGACCCTATCACCATAGGCGTTTGATAATCTAGTCGGAATGAACGATCAACTCGCTTAGCACTGATTCACAACTCAGACATTTGATCCCTCGAGCTGAGCATGTGAATCTCTGAAGTGGTTCAGTCAGACGCTCTACTAAACACCCATCGGTGCTAGAGCCTCTCAGAACAAGCCCTATTTGATCAGAATGAAGCTAGTGATGATAAGACGAAATCATAAAAGACTTTACAAAATCTAACCCTAAGCAACCTAGAAAACCTAAGCGTCATGCAGACCCCTTTTTTGAGGATCGACGAATCAAATAATATTTTTTTTCCTTTCGCGGCTTTACATTGGTACACAAAGAGCTTTTTTATAACCTAATCTAGTGTATTCATATTTCAATTATTAATGTCAGATCGAGGGCATCCCAGAGCAAGGAATATCCGTCTTTCTGCTAAACAAGATGTATTGAACTCCTAACTCATCCTCAGGAACCCTAGGTGACTACTCATAACTCATGAGTTTAACAACAAGCACGAATTCAATGTTTGATTGCATCAATAAAGAACTCGAATAAGGTATGAAATCAAGGCTGAATGTAAAATTGAATTGCATAAAAATAAATTTGAAATCAGAAGGTTTGCGTTAGATTACAAAGCTCTAAGTTCGCAAGAAAAATCAATTGTAAAAACTAGGGTTTATTTTTGCAACTTCTCAAACTATTTATACTTAATCCTTAGAAAAGCCCTAGATCAGCTCGGCCCAAGATGAGAATCAGCGCGTCGTGGATATGGAAAAAAGGCTGAAAAACACCATGAGTGGGCTGTGTGTGGCCCATCTACTGAATTGCTGTAATTGGACTCGTGTTTGGCCGCCGGGAGGACACTCGAGCTTGAGCTTGAGTGTGAGCGAGTTGGGCCGCCGAGTGAGCACTCGAGCTTGGGCTCGAGTGTGTACAAGTTGGGCACGCTGAGCGTGGATTTGAATGGCACGTTGAGCGTGGACTTCAGCGACACGCTGAGCGTGGAATTGAGCAGCACGCTGATTGTGGACTCGAGTTGGGAGCTCGAGTGGGCTCTTGAGCGGCACGCTGAGTGTGGATTTGAGTGGCACGCTGAGTATGGACTTGACCCAGAGTGCTGCTCTTTCTCCAAAAAGGACTCGACCAACAGTGTTGCTCTTTCTCCAAAATAGACACGGCCCAGAGTGCTGCTCTTTCTCCAAAATGAACTCGACCTCGGTTCGAGTTCACCGAGAGCCTTCTGTGACTCTTCAGTTTTTGTGACTCTTCAGCTTCTGTGACTCTTCAACTTCTATGACTCTTCAGTTTCTGCTTGTTCTGAATGCTCTGTTTATGTGCTCTACTACCTGAAATCTTCTTTGAATGCAATGTATATGCTAATGCGTATGAATTTGGCTATTTGGACTCTAAAATGATGAGAATGCAGTAGAAATGTATAATTAAACTAACTAAATGAGGCTCCTAACGAGTGCTAAAAACGTGTATATCAATCATCCACGTAAATTTGAACAATAATGAAGCCCTCCTGATTGTTTAGAGTAAACAATGTTTTATCTACACTTCCCCCTCTCATATCCATTCTCAATTAAGAATCTTGCCAATCGCTTATACCATACTCTTGGTGCTTGCTTCACACCATACAATGCTTTATTCAGCGTGTACACATAATCCGGATGATGTGGATATTCGAATCCTTTGGGCTTCTCCACGTACACTTTTTCTTCTATATAACCATTGAGGAAGCCACTCTTGACGTCCATTTGATACAACTTGAATTTCGTATTGCATGCCATACCAAACAGTAGTCTAATGGACTCTAATCGAGCTACAGGGGCAAAGGTCTCATTAAAGTCAACACCTTCAACTTGAGAATATCCTTGAGCAACTAGGCGTGATTTGTTTCTGACTAGTTTTCCTTCCTTGTCAATCTTGTTCTTGAATATCCACTTTGTTCCAACAATATTGACATTCTTTGAACGTGACACAGCTTTCCGAACATTTAGTCTATTGAAATTTCCAAGTTCTTCTTGCATAGACGCAATCTTGAACTCATCTAGCAAAGCCTCCTTGTATGTTTTAGGTTCAATGTTGGAGACAAAATACACATGCTCGATGTTCTCACTTTTCTCTATCATGGATACTAATAACACTGTGTTACCCACCAGTTCCTTGAAATTAATTTGTCGTCCTCTAGTGACTCTCTCCCCCTGGATCGCACCTATTACACCTGAAGAGAAGTGATTCCGATGAACTTGAGGTGACAACAAATGCAACTGGACAGGGTCATACACTTTAGAGTCTCCTGAAGCTTGTACATCATTATCCGTATTTAATTGTTCAATCGTCAGTCTCATTGTAGAGGCATCATCGAAGACCACATTAACTGTCTCTTGAACTGTTAAGGAGCTCCGATTGTAAACTCGATACGTTGCACTAGAACTAGAATATCCAAGAAACATCCCTTCATCACTTCGTGAGTCGAACTTACCCAACTAATCCTTATCATTCAAAATATAGCAAACACAGCCAAATACATGAAAGTAATGCACAGTTGGTGTTTTGCCTTTCCACAACTCATAAGATGTGTTGGAGGTGCCATTACGTATATACACTGCTGTGTTGATTGCTTCAGCCCAGAATTGTTTAGGAGCTTTACTTCCACATAACATTGCTCTAGCCATTTCCTATAATGTCCTGTTTTTTCTTTCAACTACACCGTTCTGTTGAGGAGTCCTGGGAGCTGAGAATTGATGAGAAATCCCACGTTATGTGCAAAACATCTTAAACAACTCATTTGCAAATTCTCCACCATGATCACTGCGAATTGATTGAATACCCTTCTTCTCAGTCTTAAGTTGCAATGCCAAGATTTTGAAACTCTCTAATGTTTCACTCTTCTCACGAAGAAACCGTACCCAAGTAAAGCGACTATAGTCATCAACCATGACTAGAATGTATCGTTTTCCAGCTATGCTTTCTACTTGGATGTGACCCATCATATCCATGTGCACTAATTCTAGCAGAACTCTGGATCTTACATAAGGAACATACTTGTGCCGAGTTTTGACTTGTTTTCCCATACTGCAGGGTCCGCATACAAAGGATTGATCTCCTTCAATCTTTGGCCTTCCTCGAACAATTTCCTGATTAGCCAACTTGGTCATAGTTCGAAAATTCATGTGACCCAGTCGTTGATGCCACATCTGAACCTCATGATTACTTTTAGCTGATAAACATTTAGTTCCAGGAACCCACATGTAACAGTCATTTCCTGATCGAGCACCCTCCAGTTGAATATTCCCATTTCTGTCAAATGCACGACAATCCGTCCTCGTGAACAATACTTGAAGGCCTATGTCACACAAATGACTTATACTGATCAGATTTGCTTTTAAGCCATCAACCAAATACACATCTTGAAGTTTAGGCTCAGAGTTACTACCGGTACTTCCCTTTCCTTGAATTTTGCCTTTAGCACCATCTCCAAAAGTAATCTTGCCACCTGTAATTTCTTCAAGCCCTTGGAGACATTTCTGTTCTCCAGTCATGTGTAGTGAGCAACCACTATCGAAGTACCAATCACTGTTTCTATTATGTGAATTGTCTCGCCCAGCTGTGAATGCAACATTACAATATAAATCCACTTTTCTGACCTAAATCTGATTCATATTGTTTTCATTAACAACAACCTTCTGTTTTCTACTGAGACATTGGACCTTGGCGTGAAAAGAATAACACTGATACTTCATGTGACCAAACCTTCCGCAATACCAGCACCATGTCTGCTTACGCCACCCTAAGCCAAGGTACTGTGACTTAGGAGGATATCCTTGTTTACCATCATGTTCTGGTTGCTGCTGTTTGATCGCCTTTTTATCAGGATTGTGTTTCTCACACGAATTTTGTTGGTCTTCTTGATGAATAGACAATGCTTTGACAAACCTCATTTCTGATGAAGACCCACCAACATAACCCAACCCACGATTTCCTTTCTCTGTTCGGCCAACCGTAAGCAAATAGTCCAGCTCTTTTGTTCCTTTGGACAACATCTTGATCTGCTTTAGCTGTTCTGCCAGTCTACGCTAAAGGCCAATATTCAGTGCTCGAACATTCTGTAGATCCTGCTCAGTTTGATGAAGAATAGTATTGGCTATGCGCTTTTCTTCTTTGAGATGTTTATTTTCTTCTCGTGTCTCCACCAATGATGTTACCTGGACACACATCTGATCTTCTTGAGACATATTCACCAGCTCATCATCTTCTGACTCTTCATTTCCATATACTGATTTACTATCAACATCATTTTCATTATCAGAATCTTGATCATTTCGCGCATCCTCATTGGACGTGACTTCAACAATTCCTAGTCTAGCAACAAAGTTGTTCAAGATATTTGTCTCATCTTCATCACTCTCACTATCACTCCAAGATGTTATTGCTGACTTTCCACTTTGTTTTGAGATACATTCAGGTCTTGTGTGACCATATCCCTTACACTCATAGAACTGAACTGACATTTTCTTCTTAGTTGTAGGACACGTTGCTTTGAAATGACCGTAACCTTGACATTCAAGAAACTGTTTATCTGATCTGTTGTTATCTCTGTCTGTTACGGTTCGAGCTGATGTTTGAAATTCTTTCCTCTGTCCCCTTTCAGCCCTTCGCATGAATTTCTTTACTATCAAACCAACTTTCTCCTCAAGGTCTTCTATAGATTCTTTAACTTTGGGCTTTTCTTCAGACATAAAAGCTATACTTTTTCCCTTCACTACCTGATCCTTCTTACACGTCTGAAGCTCATAAGCCTGCATCATTCCCACAACTTCATCATACTTTAGGGTATTGATATTATTTGTTACCTCCAATGCAGACCTGTGTCCGTGAATTTTTTAAGAAGCTTATTTTCCTTATAGGTCTTTCCTAAAACAAGAGCTTCATGCGCCATAGATGATAGCTTGCTGCTGAATTCCTCAATTCCTTCATCTTCTCTCATCGTCAACGTCTCAAATTGAGAAGCTAGAATCTCAATACGACTATTCTTGACAATGCTAGCCCCTTCATATGACACTTTTAAGATATCCCACGCTTCTTTGGCAGCTGTGCACCCCTGAACCCGTCTAAACTGATTCAAATGCAAACCATTGAAAATGGCTGACAAAGCTCGAGAATTCCACTTAGCCTCAGCCTTTTCTTCAATCGACCATTGTCTCTTCGGTTTCAGTCCTCCGTCATTATCTTCAGGTGGTTGCCATCCATCCTCAACAGCCGATCATGCATTGATATCAATTTCTTTGATGACTTGCATTATCTACACCCTCCAGTAGCCATAGTTATCTGTATCTAACTTCAAAGGTTTTGTCACTGCCACCAGATGTGGAGTATCCATCTTTCCCAAGACCTACACCTGTAAAGATTTTTATAGAATATGCGGTGAACCGCTCTGATACCAATTGAAGATGTTAAATCCGCACTCTTACACACTCTTGATTTTAAGCTCAACAAACACACTTTATTAAAGATGAATTTTTCTTACAAAAATTCACTCTTTGTGAATAACACCAAAGTCTGATCTAACCTATGTGTATTAACACTCTTTTTCACCAAACATTTTCATTTCCCCAAAGTGCTAACCCTAAAATGCTTTCTTCCAAAGCTCTTATAGACGACTTCCCATCAATTCTTTGAATCACAGAGATCTTCTTGTCAGCTCCTTGATTCTTGGAGATTTCTTACCAATTCCTTGATACTCGGAATTCCTTGATTCTCGAAGATCTTCTTGAATAAATTTATTTGAAGATCTTCTACACAAATCTTCATTTCTTCGTCTCACGTGTCAAGCACTCCTGACCTTCTGTTGCTTAGCTGCAGTATCTTGGATCTCCTGATCTTCTGATCCTCAGCTTCTCGCATCTCTCTCAACCAGACTCTCAGGAGGAAGAAAATGCCCCAAAGCGGAAAGCAATTACTCTCACCAAGCTCTAAGTGCAGCAAGTTAATGGTGGTTCCAAAGGAGGAACTGCCGGAGAATCAATAAGCATTTTGAGTTGGAATTTTCAAGGTTTGACGAACAATCTGATAGTTAATTACTTATGGGAAATGAGATGGTCTCTTTTTCCTGATTTTTGATCCTCCTAGAAACTATAAATTCAAGAAGTTTTATGGTGAACTTGGAGAACTCATTGAGCTATGTTCATTTATGTTTTGTAGATCCGGGAGGACTAAGTGGTGGCTTATCTCTGTTTTGGAAGAAATTGTACCAAGTAGCTATTTTTCAAGTTCCTTCCAGAATTATTGATGCTGAAATTACGGTGGGCTCTGTTAAATTCTTTATATCGTTTACGTATGCAGACCCTGTAAGACATAGAAAACAAGAATGTGAGATTCTTTAATTGATATTAGAAGTGGAAGAACAAGAGTTTGGTTGGCCTGCAGGCAATAAATTTTCTTGGCCGGTATCCGCAATGGGATTTATACACAATGTTGTCTTGACCGTGCGCTAGGAACTCGGATTGGTACTCAGTTTTTCCATTGGTGTGTGGTGAATACCTAAACCGCATTGGTTCGAATCATAGACCTCTTGTGGTACGCTTTGCTTCAGACTCTTCTGCCAAGGTGGGCGGTTTAGGTTTGATAGAAGGTGCTTAAGGAAGCCTGGTTTTAAGGAGAAGATAACAAGTATTTGATCTAGATCAACGCATGATAACATTGCAGAATGTCGCCGAGTCATATCACATTGGAAGAGATCTGCATATTGTAACTCGAAGACTATAATTGTTAAATATGAAGTTACTGGAGAGCGAAGGCAATAAGACCACTCCCAATTTGGAAGCGATACTTGAAACAAAAACGACTTTGGCGTAAGCGTATAGAGACGAAGAAGAGCTTTTTTGGAAACAAAAGAGTCGTGATTTATGGCTCAGTGAGGGTGATCATAATTATAAGTTCTTTCATCGGAGTGTTAAAGGACCCTGCTCTCATAATACTATCACGGCCCTGGTAAATGTAGATGGCTGCGAGCAGTTTACTGAAAGATCAAAGGGTGACATAGCTGTTGAGTACTTCACAAGTTTATTTTGGTCGTGGAACCCTATGCATATTGAGAACTCTTACAGGGCATGACTCTGCGTGTGAACTCGAATATGAATCGAGATTTGGTCAGAGAAGTCACTGTGAATGAAATACGACATGCTGCTTTTGAAATGAAAAGTGATAAGTTTCCGAGAATGGATGGTATAACATGTTACCTTTTTCCAAACACATGGGATATAGTTGGTGACCAAGTAGTCAAAGAGATCAAAGGGTTTTTCGACACGGACTGGAATTTTACCCAAATATATTTAATTACTAAGGTTGCTAATCCTACAAAAATGACGGATCTAAGACCCATTAGCCTATGCTCGGTATGTTACAAGATTATCTCCCGCATTCTAAGCAAACGATTAAAGAAGTGGCTCTCAGAAATTGTATCAGAGACTCGGGGGCGGTTGTTTCTTGTAGACTCATCACCGACAATATCTTAATGGCGCACGAGATGATTCATGGTTTAAAAACCAACACTCATTGCATCAAAGATTTTATGGCTGTGAAGACAGACATGTTGAAGGCATTCGACCGAGGTAGAATGGGAATTTCTTAAGAAATTATTTATCGTTAGGCTTCGATGAGCTATGGATCAAATGGATGATGGACTGTGTCAAGACGATAACATCTACAGTGCTAATGAATGGAAAACCATATGGTTTCATCAATCCTGAGAGAGGCATTCAACAAGGCGATCTATTCTCCCATTTCATTTTTATCTTATGTTGTTCTCAACAGCCAGAAGCTTCTTGGGTTTGTGAATGGCAGACGACTTCGCCCTCCTCCGACCACAGAGGTTCAAATTGGAGATGATGTTGAGATCATTTCAAATCCAAGGTATGAAGAGTGGTTTTGTACATATCAACTTGTTAAATCATGGATCTTGGGTACCATAAGTGAAGAGGTACTAGGATGTGTGTTCAATCTTCCCTCTGCTTATAAGGTTTGGGCTGCGTTAGCTGAGAATTTTAATGTGATTTCACAAGCTAGAGTCTTTGAACTGAGAAGAGCTCTGCAAGTCATGAAATAATTAGGGAAAATATTTTCAAAATATTGCAGGGAATTTAAAGCTATATGTGACCACTTAAGCTCGATTGGCCACCTGTAGAAGAGTCAATGAAAATCTTCACCTTTCTAAATGGTTTAGACAAGGAGTATGATCCTATAGTGACTGTTGTTGAGAACTCTCTGGCTCGTCATCCACCTCATACGTTCAATGATGCTGTATCTCTGGTTGGTAACTTTGACAAAAGAATTCATTCGAGGGAACAAACTCTTACTGTTTCTCCTCATATGGCTTTTCAAAGTGAGTATGTAAGTGGATATAATACAAATAGAGGACATGGTGGTTCTTC
>JAKUCM010007384.1:0-20481 GCA_023374145.1 Lepidium sativum | reverse complement strand
AATGGCTGATCCTAAGCGTGTTAAAAGGTAATATAAATGGTATTACTTCACTAGACATTTTCTCATTGTGGTTGATGGTGTTGCGGTTATGGTTATTGTCCATGTGTAGTTGTTGTCTGACTTGACTGTTTGACTAATCCATTTCCCTAGAATCTTGGCGAATCGTGTGTCTGCTGCACGTTCAAAGGAGCGGAAGACACGATACATGGCAGAGTTAGAACACAAGGTGCAGACACTCCAGACGGAAGCTACTACATTATCGGCTCAGCTCACGCATTTGCAGGTGAATGACATAATGACATAACACACATGATCCTGGTTGAATAAATTAGCAGTCTGATATTGTACTCTCTTTCGATTTCAGAGAGATTCAATGGGGTTAATGAATCAGAACAGTGAACTGAAGTTTCGTGTTCAAGCTATGGAGCAGCAGGCACAACTCCGCGATGGTACACACATTACTGTTGTGATGTATTCAAACTGGATGGGATCAAACTAGTGTCACGTCTTTGGCCAAACTCTTTGTTTTACTTTCGATCATGAGACTTTCGTTTTCCGGTTTCCCAAGGCCTAATTAGGAACAATGCTTTTGGTTTGTATGTGTGAGAAAACTTCATCTTTCTCCTTGAAAAGTAGCTCTTGGCCATAACATTGCTTCAGAATTCTATCTATACTTATGCAGAAAATAAGTCTTGTTTAAGAGTATCTTAAATGCTATGAAAAGCTTTACTTTTTCGTGTGAGTAATTTTTGTTTCAATGCTCCTAGAGAACTAACATTGTATTTTCCTTGTTTTGCAGCTCTGTTTGAGCAATTGACTGCAGAAGTCCAGTGCTTGAAAGTGATGATTGGCGATTCGAGCCACAGGCAAAGTGGTAGCAACAGTGAATCTAACATGTCAAAGACGTCACTAAACCCGGAGATGTTTCAACAGCTTAGCATCAGCCAGCTACAACAGTCCAATCAGAATAGTACCATGAAACCAAAGCATGCATCAAATGAGTAGGGTAAGTACTGCGATTCGCAGTTCTTAAGATTACATATACAATAATAATCTTATGTGCAGAATCTGTTTCTGGAATTTATTCAGTGAAACATACAAAGATTATGTTCTTGAAATTCGATTATATTTCCTGAAACAGACATTTATACATAGTGGTAATAGAGACTTTTCAGTGAAACTAGTGATCTTCTATCTATATTTAGCAAAGCAGCGGTTTGTCACTTTGTTGTGTATACATATTTACAGTCTTAATTCTGACATACATAAACATAAATAATGTTAGTGTTAAGCTCTACTCGAAGACTATCACAGTCAGGAGGTTTGTTTCAGTCAAAGTCACCATTAAGCATGAACCAGCCACGATCTTCATGACCAACACAGCTTCTTTTTCCACTTCTTACTTTGCACCGTTTTCCATTGCATCTCTTGTTTCTTTTGGGTCAGTTTAATGATTGGCCATTCTCTTAAGGATTCTCTGGTGAGATACAAGCACATTCAGAGATTCTATGTCTGTCACAGATTGTACTTGAATCAAGATCTCCTCAACGCTTTGTAAATCAACAGTTTCCCATTCTGAGCTAACCCATTGACAGTCAAGAGACGATGACTTCATTTGCTTTGTTTCAGAGACCTCATATCTTCTGCTCCGGTGGGTTTAGAAACCAGATCTGGTTTTGGTTTGGATCATAAGAAAGGCCCATATATATAAAAATGTATACATATAGTGATGTGAAGTAATTAGTAGAGACAATACTCTACTTTACCAACCTCGTCTTAATATAATGTTTTACTCAGTAGAGACAATGAAGTAAAAAGTGTTTGTTCATAACAATGAAATGGTCCCATATGTTATCTATCACCTATTAGTCTACACAGATTATGGGAAGCATTTAAAGTTTGTAGTAAATGTTTATGTACATACTCCGCAATATGAATTTATAACTCATTCAACAATTCAACGTCAAACCCTAAAAAAACATTTTCTTAATAAGAAAAATTTCAAATATAGCCATTTGATTAACATTTTGGTTCCAAGAAGTTATAAAAACTGATCTATAATGGTATTCCATTGAACAAGAATAAGAATTGTTAACAATACTTGATTTATAATGACATTGACATTGTATTTCCATTATACAATGTCAATATTTTTACAAGTAAACTGTCATTTTTTACAGTTATATCTATCTGACAAAATCTGACCATTGTTTTCCATTGGAAATTATACACTTTCACGAATTTCATATGATTGGAAGTTAAAAGAAAATTGATTGATAATTGTATACAAGACTATGAATTGTTAACAATAATCAAATGGGCATTTATAACCACAAGCCACCTCTTCAAATTTATTAATAGCTTGTGAAAAATTAATTAGGCTTATACATTTTAAACCCTGTGAATGTAAAACAAACTTAGGGCACTACATTTAGCAATTATTAACAAACTAAAACCCATAAGTAACATAATCCACATAAATTCGTCATTTTGTGCAGATCATTATGGGTTTATATAGTTTGGAAAAAAAAAGCTTTGGATACAATATTCATCCAAAGATATCAAAAGAAAATGAATTCATATATAAGCTATATCTCTAGATCTCTCTCATTTGATCATGGATGTTAGAGATCGAAAAACAACTTCTTCACAAGGAATAGTGATTCCCATATCATGATTGAATCCAAACTCTTCTTCTGCTTGTTGAAGCAAGTTCTTAAAATTTGGATGAGACAAAAATGAGATTGGTACGATGTAACGACTCCTTCTTTCACCAACATAAACCGGAAAATGACCTTTTGGTACGTCTAAAGGCAAGCCATCTTCATCATAGCATTGTCTCTTAGCTAAGCTTGAACATCTCTTGATCATTTTTTTAAGCATATCGGTTTGTGTTAGCTTTGAAGAAGATCTTTTAACTACCATTGTTAGTTGAGAGATAAGAAGAAGAAGTTGAAGTGTTGATGTTGAAGAGAAGTGAGAGATCGTGAAAGGGTTATTTATGGTGGAGAATAAGGATGGCTATGTGATACTTCACAACAATATTTTCAAGTTTTTTTTAATTCAAATATGGTCTATTTGAATGGATACGTCTAGTTGTGAGCTAGACAAATTTTAGGGTAATGTCGTTAACTCAACTACTTTAGAATTTAAGTTTTCATAAATGCAACTATACGTATGTGTTTTATTGATTTATATGTGATGGATTTATACTATAAGAAAAAATGACCAATTCCAACAGATTTTTTCTTTAATTTTTAATTATCGTCGATACTTTGTAGCCATCAGAATAATTCATCAGACGGATTCTAGTTCATCGATAAGATTTTTTTTGTCAATAACTAGATGGACAAAGATTGAATCATAGTTTAAACCCATCAATCTTAACAATATCATGTGGAACAAAAATCGATGACATTCAACCATTTGCCTAAAAATATTATATATATATATATATATGAGTTCAAGCAACTAAAACAGAAAATTTATTATAAAGAAAAACATTTTCAATATTGCCGTTTAATACGACTCTTTGAAAACTCTAATGAACAAAGATCTACCCACAATGAAATTTCAACAATACATTAATTATTAGAGACTCAATTAATGATGTATCAATATAATTTATTAAGTTCCATATCGTGTGTATATATCATCAACTACTTTTGGTCCTCCATCGTTTCTTCTCTCTCTTAATTTATAATTTCATAATATAAATAATAAATAAAAAAGGAATATATCAATTGCCAACTATATATTACAATGAAGAAAAAGTATATATATGTACTAAAAGTACAATGTGTATGTACTTATATATTGCATTCTATTTCGTTACGTGCATTGTTAAATAGTTGATGGTCAAAGCATGCAATTATATTAATTACATTGCTTTTTCTGGTCCAATATTTATTCAAACAACATCTAACCAACACATTGTAACCAATACAAAGATTCTTCTCAAAATCTTGTCTGTAGTTTATGATCATTTCTAATTGTTAAATTAGGACTTATTTGTGTGAAAATATCCTATTTCATTTATACTGCTAAGCATTTTAAATATGTGAATGCATGTGCAATTGAATTTTTAATGTATTTTTGTTAATAATTAGCCTTTTATCGAATTTAAATTTGGATAGTGTCACATTAACAATATAAATCCTTAGTATTTGTTATAATAATCTTTCACTACAAAAAATTAAATGATTTCTAATGAAAGATATATTCGAAAAATGATTTTTGGTCAAATGGTTAAATGACAACTTCTACTGATTTCCTAATAAAGTTCAATTTCAAAGAGTTGTGTTGTCCTCCGAGATATTATTAAGAGTTTGGGTGGCTAAGCTATTTATCAAATCTTATCAATCCAATTGAACTACTAAAAATCCATAGAAAAGTGTAATTTTTATAAGGAAATATATGTTAGGCCTATGAAATTCTCACTCAATACAGTTTATAATTATCTCACATAACAATGTATGTAAGATAAACACTAGTTTTGTTTTTTCAACAACTAGATCAATAAGCTCTAATCACGTGACACAAATATTTTTTACTAAAATCAAACTTTAATAGCAAAAACTATAGAAATATACATTTAACTATTTGACCAAAAGACATTTTCTCAATAAAATCCTAGCTATGTTAAAAAAAGATATGCTTTATCCAAAATCTCAAAACCTTTTGTTATTGCTCAAGAAACAACAAACTCTGCAGTCTTCTTCCTTTCCTCTAAAAGTCTTCACATCAAATCTTGTCTTGAATTCTCTTAAGAGACAGAAAGAGAGAGAAAACGTGTTGGCTATAGAATTAGTCATTGTCAAGAGAACAAGGACTTGCATGTTCTGTGAAGGAGATTCATCAAAACAATATATGAATTCAAAAAATGAGAAAGAAAAAAGGAAAGAGTCTTAAAGATAATTTTGCCTTGAGCTAAAGACTAAGACATGTCTCATATGTAACCACATGAATTCCATGTTACTCTTGTCTTGTTTCTTTCCTTTGAGCTGTCTTGTCTTTACAAATCTTATACACAACTGTTAATATGAACAGAGTTGTTGTCAGATTTTTGTATTACCTTAGACATTTCATTACCCAAAACTCTTGTCTACTTCCTTTTTAGAAATCTCTTAAATTTTCTACAAAAAAGTGAAAATAATTATATCTTTTACATTCTTGACCTGTCATTTTTTTCGTACCAGTTTGTGTTTTTTTGTTCATTCATAAAGATCAGAAAAGAACATTGCTAGCTCTATTTAAAGCCCGATTAAGACATCTTATCTCCCATAAAAATCATGTTCTATTTATAATAGGAACAAATCGACACTTCTTAAACTGTATTCTCTTTTTTCTTAATCCAAATACCGGAAAATAAATAGGGGTTAACAATCTATTTTCTCATTGAAACTTTCATATAACATCAAATTAATATACATAAAAATAAAGGTTAGTGATTTGTTTCTACCCCGAAAAATATTCAAACTTACGTACACCCGAATTAAAATATCGTCTAGAGATGGGAAGTGCTCGTTATAGTGATTCAACTTTGATTTAGATCGATTTTTAGGATTTGGTAAATTTGGAGATTTTTAAGAACTAAGATTCCTTAATTTTGATAGATTAAGATTGTAAAAAATAAAGGTTTCATAACGGTTTATAATTGTTTTAATTGGTTAATAGTTTGGGTAAATGTGACTGATATCCCATATCGGAGATTTGAATCATTCTAATCTAATATATATATATAATATAAATTGATACATTCATTGTTAGTTCGTTTTTTTTTTTTTTGCCAACTAGTCTACTGGCTTTTAAATCCCCCTTACTACTGCAGGTAGGAGGTTTGATCACTGGTGCCTTGAGTATTTGTAAAGTGACTACACCACTGGGTCACCTATCCTCGGCATTGTTAGTTAGTTTTGAATTGGAAATTCATAATTTATCATGGTTGTTTAGAAAATATTAAATTGATAGTTTCTCGATCTATAAATGCAAATTCTTTTTCTTTATTCAAAACTTCAATAGTTTCCAAAACTCAAGAAAACAAAGCTGGTTACAGAGAAGAAGAGAATTGGAAACATATCCATAAATGAAAAGTCTATTCATTTCACATGGGTTGCAGGAAATTGACATAGAATGTGTACCTCTTCTGCTTGAACAAGAAACTGCAAATAATAGTAATGATACTATTGCAAGTTATTATCATCTTATATGAACATGTAATTTGTACGATGATCTAATAGTTGAATAGTGAAATTGAAAATGACAACATTAGAATAACAAACAAACATAGCAACACCTAGAGAATGAGACGACTCAAAGAAAGCTAGATGCTTTTCTCAATCTTCGATTGTCAATTTTCTCTCCAAGTACGGAGGTTCACTTTTTACTTATATTATCACATACATGATTTAAGATTCCAAAAGATATAGTATAACGTAAGAGTAAACTTTGTATACCATATAACTCGTGCAAGTTTCTATTTTTTGTCAAATCGTCACAGTCCAATTCGTAACTCAAATCATCCCTTAAAATCTCAAACAATATCACTTAAGAATTACGTAATTCTCTGGAATCAAACTCGGATGGAGAAAACAGTAACAAATTTCAATAATATTAATAGTCATAACTAAAAAAAATCTATTTAGTTTTGTAAAGAAATATGCAAAATCTAATAATATGAAACATATTTTTTTCTAAAACCCTCCTATAAAATGAAATAGAGGTAGTATCATATTTTAAAATTTTTGATTGGTGGCACTAAATTACATAGTGTATTATTTTTAATTTTGTATGATTGACTTCGGAAAACACTATGAAATTACCAGAAGAGTAAAGGATTTTTCAGAATTATTTACATTCATAGAAGCAAATGATTAACAACTTTGGGATCACACATCCCTACAAAACAGGAACTATGAAAGTAGATTCACGTGTTCCTCTTCTCAAGGAAGAAGAGTAATTGATACTTGTTCTTATGAACAACAGAAATAACGATAATTGGACTCTTAAGTCTGCATATTTTTGGATTTGGTCTTCTTCTTGCATATATATGTGCAGAGTTTCTTTCTTTGTTTCTTACTTGTCTAATCAAAACTATGACCGGAACACTCGCTTAATTTTCCTATGTTTTCAAATATCCATAAAAGTTTGACCTTCAATACATGGAACTCTCTGTTTCATCTTCATCAATACACTCTAACAAGGTTAGTAGCTTTAACTTGGCAACATAATATAACTACCCTTATTTTCTTAACACACACAAACACTATTTAAGCTAACACAAAGCAACAATAGAAAGTTCAAGCTGAGGAAAAGAACATAAATACAAAGTCGAAAAATCTTAAATTCCAAGACCTTGAGAAACTCCAAATACAATGGGAAACATTGAAGGTTATCAAATTGTATATAACAGATTTGCAAGCCTCCTATGTAGATCAAACCATAAGCACTTCAACTTCTTCTAGTTTTAAAAAACCTCTCTCTGATTGAGATCAACTCCTTTCTAGCTTCACTCGTTGCCAACCTGTTCGTAGGAGTTTCTTCACAACACCTAAGTCCCACTTCCAAAATCTGAGTCAAGCACTCAGCCACAGGGAAACCAACTCTGAGGCCAACCTGAAGAATTGATTTGTCTGCAATGTCTAATACTCTTTCCGGAAGTGCTGATTTTGTGTAGTTGTGCAGGGTGAAGTTTCCTCCAAATACTTCATTGGTTGGTCTTTTTCCAGTGAACATTTCCAAAATAAGAACCCCAAAGCTATACATATCACCATGTATTGATGGTTGTCCTCCCATTCCATATTCTGCATCACATTAATACATACAATAAAACTAGAGTAACAAAAGAATTAAATAACTTTTTTATCCAAACAATACAGCTTTACCTGGTGCAACATAGCCAATGGTTCCTTTGATGCCAGCTGAGCTTAATTGATTAAAATAAGACTCCTGGTTGAATTTAAGAAGAAACCGAGCTAAACCAAAGTCGCTAACATGAGCAGTGAAATCATTGTCTAGGAGGACGTTGCTTGGCTTGAGATCGCAATGAGCCATAGGTTCATGACAATAAACATGGAGATAATCTAAAACAGAAGCAACATCTATGGCTATGCTGAGCCTTTCAAAAAGTGTCAAGGATCTTGAGGGCCTATGAATTTCTTCCATTTCATCTGGGTGCAGCCACACATCTAGGTTTCCATTTGGCATGAACTCATAGATTAGAGCTTTGAATTCATTTCCTTGGAAATCAATACTCGAACAAGCAGTCAATAGTTTCACAAGATTCCGATGTCTTATGTCTTTGAGGGATTCACATTCTGCCATAAAGCTCTTCATTGCTCCACGTCTCTTTAGGTTTAGAACTTTGATTGCAACAACCATGTCCTCTGTTGGGAGAAATGCCTTAAATACTGTACCAAAACTACCTGACCCAATCAAATTGTTCAAAGAGAATTCATTTGTTGCAGTTCGAATAACTCCATAACTTATTTTCTCATGGAGCACCTCCAACGTGGAAGGAGTTGGATTACTGGTATTTTGGTTCCTCTTTTTCTTTTTGAACCAGCATAAACAAACTGAAGCAATGAACAACAAAAATAGCAAAACTATGCCTACACTAACCTTGATAAGAACTTTTTTAAAGTGAGAATGAGGTTTATTCTCCATTGCTGGTTGCTGCACAAGACATAGCTTTAGTTTGAAATCTTTGATGCCTCCACAAAGATCTTTGTTTCCAAATAAGGAAACCTTATTAGCACTCTCAAAAATTCCTTCAGTTGGCACACTTCCTTCAAAATTGTTGTTAGATACATTGAGATATTCCAACAAGGAGAAGTTTGCAAAATATCCAGGTATACTTCCAGAGAGAATATTGTTGGAAATATCAACCTTCTTAAGGCCCACCAACCTACTTATGTTTGGAATAGCTCCATCAAAAGAATTTCCATTCAGATAAATTTCTTCAAATGAGAGACAATTTCCCAAAGTCTTTGGGAGTTTCCCTGATAATTTATTATCTGAAACATCTAGCCCTTGAAGAATTTGAAGTTGTTCAACATCTTTTGGTAGAGAGCCAGTGAAGAAATTATGTGACATGTTAAGAACAAGAAGGGATGAAAGTTTAAAAATTTCTATTGGTATAGTCCCAGTCAGATGATTAAACCCAATCCTTAAACTTAGCAGAGTACTACAATTCCCAATATTGGAAGGAACAATTCCTTCAAAACTATTGTTGTTCAAATAGAGGTGTAGTAACTGAGTGATGTTACCTATAGAAGATGGTATATCTCCTGACATCATATTTGAATTGACTTGTAATACAGCCAAGTTTGAAAGCTTGCCAATAGAGATTGGTAGTGGTCTAGTCAACATATTATGTTTTAAATTAAGTAGTTGTAGATTAATGAGATTACCAATGTCATGAGGAATACCACCAGATATGAGATTCTCATAAAAGCCTAAATAGATGAGGTTCACTGACATATTGGCAACTGAAGTAGGCAACTCACCTCCCAACCTATTGTCACCAACATTTAAAGCCACTAGATGGGTGCAGTTATTCAGAGCACCAAGAAATTCAAGATCGCCCGAAGAGTAACTTCCCAGAGAATTACTTTCAAGAAAAAGATTTTGCAAATTCCATAGTTTCCCAAGGTTTTGAGAAATACTTCCTATGAAATTGTTATCTTGAATATCAAAGAGTTGAAGAGTTGAGATATTGGACAGTGTTGTTGGAATGCTTCCTGTGAGATTATTATATCCCATATAGCAGGATTGAAGTTTTGGTAGCAGATCACCAAAATCAGATCTCAATCTTCCAGACAAACTATTATTAAAAATCACTAAATCTTCAAGTGAGGAAAAATTGTAGATTGCTGGAGGAAAAATTCCTGAAAAATTGTTAATGTATATTCCAAAAGCCTCCAGCTGACTCAATTTAGCTATATCACGTGGAATTTCTCCTTCCATATTGTTTAATCCAAAGTTAAGCTCTCTGAGAGATGTCAAATTTCCTATTGATGCAGGGAATATCCCTGTCAGTTTGTTAGATTCAAGATCTAAAATAACGAGTTTCTTCAATGACCCTAGTTCGGAAGGAACACTTTCTCCAAGATTATTTTCAGAGAGATGAAGTTCCAACAATCTAGAGCAGTTAAATAAACTGGTTGGAATCTCTCCTCCGAGATGATTTGAGCTCATATCCAAGACTTCAAGTCTAAATAAGTTTCCAACTTGTGGAGGGATAGTTCCACCAAAAGAGTTTTTAGAGAGATTTAGTGATATGAGAAATGAAAGATTACCAATGGAAGATGAAATAATTCCCTCAAGTTTCAATCCTTGTAGCTTCAATCGAGTAACTCTTGTGTGTTTGCGACCACATGTAACCCCTTTCCAATTGCACAAAGGGAATGAGTTATTCCATGAAGACAAGACAGATCTTCTATCTTCAGAAACTTGAGACTTGAACTCCAACAACGCTTGCCTATCAGTTTCATCACTAAAACGATAAGCTTCAAGTAAGATGAGAGCACTAAAAGCAAGTAAAAGAAATGAACTTAAGCTTCTCATTTCTTATGTATTTTTGCTGCTGAATAGCTTCTCACTTTGTCAGAAAATATATATAAAGAACGAAGCAATTGCAAAATGCGTTTTTACTTGTCGGTGTAATGTTATTTAATATGGATAACAAAATGCATCACAATCGTAGAGGAGACCGGAAGACTTTTCCAAAATCTAAGTCAACTGCTAAATTACAAAAATAAACTCCATCGTATTTTCCCCATACGACAAAGCAGGAGAAGACGACAAGAAGAGTCAATTACGAACCATAAAGTTATATTATTGATTACAATGAATCCAAACTGAGATCATATTCAACCGAGCTGGATTGTATTTAGCTTAGTGACAATCTAAAACTTGAAGAGTCTTAAGTTATTCGATCACAAAAGAATGTTGTGATTTAGGAAGTGTAAGCAAAAGTAAAAAACAAATCAAGCATTAGAGTTTGCAGAAGAACATATAAATAGACTAGTTTAAGGTTCTGTTGTGTGGATCTCAAGCAATGTGTTGAGCTAAAGCAAGAATCTTGAGATGTTTTTTCTTACGAAGCTCGTGAGGAACAGGACCAAATACTCGAGTACCAATAGGTTGGCGATCGGTTTTGGTATTCTTGTCTTTACTATCAACAAGAACAACTGCATTATCATCAAACCTAACTTCACTTCCATCAACACGACCTCTCTGCATCGCAGCACGCACAACCACACCATATACGACTGCTCCTTTCTTCACCTTACCGTTAGGCATTGCTTCTTTCACTGAAGCAACTATAGTATCTCCAAGTCGAGCTCCTTTTTTCCCCTTTAGAGCTTGTATACACATCACTTTTTTCGCTCCCGAGTTGTCCACGACTTTAAGAACTGTCCCCATTTGAATAAATGTCCTTCGTTGTTGCTCCTGCTTCCCCCAAAATCAACAATACTAACAAGCTTCAGACAATAATATATTCTAATATCCAATTCTGATCCACCTAATTTGTTTTCATTCATTCCAAAAGATTCATATAAAACTCTAGGAGGCAAAGCAATGGAAACTAATATCTATCTAAATACTAAATACCATTATCTATTCAAAACGAAAAAATCACACAATGAATACGATTTGAAGACACATATACATATATACTTTGATGGCTATCTAAGATTGATGCAACACCTATAAACCACAAAAAGGTCCCCAGCATATCTACAGGTTTTAGATACATAAGACTCGAAGTGATGCAAAACTGCACAATTAGTAGTGATGATATTAAAGAACCTGTTTTTATCAGCTATCTTAAACAGAACATGATATCAAATGTAAGAGCTACTCAACATCTTATGAACTAACCATCCCTTTCCCTATTACAGGTCAGAGCCAGAAAGATTCTGCTTCCCATGATCAAATTCCAACAAATATCAATATCAATTCGAAGGTTCAGATTCTAAAGAGACAAATGTGTGTATTATAAGAGAGTAAAGGAGGATACTACACTAGCAAGATAGTAAATATTATCCGAGCATTATCTTGTATTAACATGATAACAAAGTGCAACAGCTACTTAATAATCCATGAACAATTAATTCCTTTCCTTAGTTTAGATTCAGCCCTAAATGACAGCCAGAAGATTTCAAAAGCTTCAAACAATGAAAGATTGAAACTTTCGATTCTACAGAAGCAATAGGAAAGTAACGATATAAAGAACTTTGCAGCTGCTAAACCCTAACCTAGTGAATACTCTATTTTCGTTTATCAACCCAACTCACTGATCTCGCGAATCTAAAGAGCTAACAAATGTATTGAAATTGTAGAAACTTACGAAGATAGATCCGATGGAGCTAGCATTGAACGGAGAAACTCCGGGAGCGTTAACGGAGCTCCATTTGGTTGTTAAGTGGCTCGATTGGACGGAAATGGAACGTAGTTTAGTGCAAAACCTCTGCATTGTCGTCTTCTCGATCGCAAAGAGAATTGAAGAAAAGCTTTCGAGTGAGGTTTTGTGAGAAATTAGAGTGTGTTTGAGTATTTCGATAACTCTATTCTTTATGTTTGGCACTACGTGGGCCTGTCTTTCTAATACGGCCTACTAACGGCCCATATATTCATATCCAGAAGATTAGCCCAATGAGAGCTTCTAAAGCTCAGGGAAAGAGCTGCAGAAATTAAAAAGGATTGATACTTATACAATGCAGATACGAAGGAGCATTGGATATATAACTCATAACTTGAAAGGATCTAATGATGGTAAGCTAATGAAGCTTACTGCTTTTGCTTATAAGCACCATCTTCATTGGGCCTTAAAAGGTAAGCTTAACCACAAACGAGAGAGTTTTGGCTGCTTCTATAACCAACTTGACATAGCAAGCACATAATCTAAGTAATAGAAGATAAACCCTTGTGACCTTGTCAATACCAAGAATGACTTACCACATAATAGAGACCAAAGTTGTCTTTATCTTCTATGTAACTAGTTCATAAGTTAAAACGGATCAAAAAGATAACCCAGAGAGCTGTAGCCAAAGTAGCCAAGTCTAGAACCATAACCAAGCTATAGTACAGCCTCACAGCTCCTGAGATTTAAATGACAATCCTACAACCCCCTCTCCCCAAAGGTCTATAATCCATAATGAGGATGCTAATTCAACTAAATTACTGATTTAAGAACTCATTTTGGAGATCACAAAGTTGACTGAATTCTAGATTTTTATATCGTGATTCTGATGTTAAAGCAACACAACAGTGTCCCAGAGAACCAACAAAGGAATTCAGGCCTAAAAGGTAAACGAATTCAAACCAGGAAATAAGGTAATACCAGCACAAGTCTTTTCCTTTCATGAGTTTATAGATAAGAACACAGATTCCAATTGAATGAACAGCTTCATCAATGATTCCGTTCTCTTCTTCTTCTCTTGCTTCACACCAGATTTGTATTTGCCTCACATCACGTTACATAACAAGTCTCTGAACCACATTATGATAATGAAACTAGATAATAACTGACACTGAATCAATACATACACAAACTGTAATATTTCACACAATGTCTCCTCTTTCTGGATTGTCTTGCAATAAAATCAAAAACTTTCATCGAAGTAGATCGATTCAACACTAAACACATTTAAATTTTTACGATTTAGCCACTGACTCCAAATCTGCACTAGTATCTACTAAACTAGATTTTGGATTCTGCATAGGATTTGCAAATTTCTGAAGCTTCATATCCAAAAATTTGACAGATGAGTTCATCTGTTAAGACGAGCTAAATCAGATTAAAGAAAACATTCAAAACTTTTTGGATTATTGATGAAATGAATAAGAAGAAGAAGAAGAAGAAAGCTTACTGATTGTGAAGCCGTCTGAAACAGAGTTTTCACTAAAGGAACAACACAAAACCTGTTGAAACAGATACTTGATTCAATAAAGAATGAAACTTTCTAATGGAAGTATAAAAAGTTTTTGACTTACATTCCTCTGCCACCGGCGAGAGCTTCCTCCGACGGTTCTTTCCATTCGTCGACTCTACAAGCCAACAAACAATCATTCACACTATACATAATCAATCAACAATAAAATGATAAATATAAGAGAAACTTACACCCAACCGTAACGGCGGTCAAAGAGAAGCCGTCTGGATGAGATTTTCGCTCCGGTGGCCGGCGGTTCCATCTCCGTCACTGAGAAGAAACGGTTCAGAGTTTTCACGATAACCAAATCCAAGTAAGATATGAATAAACCATTCATAAGTAAATGGCCCACTAACCGTGATATGGTTTTTGATTTTTTTTTTTTTTTTGTCAATATTGGGCCACAAATGGCCGGCCCATTAGCCAAGTTCTTGCAAATGCAAGCAGGGAGACTCGATTCTAGGAGACGCAAGTGCGCATGCCTCTTGTGAACTTACTATTTACCAGTAGGCTAAATACTACTTGCGATATAGTTTTTGATTTAGGGTCAAACTATTTATAAGTATTATATAAATTTAAGAGTTTAATTTTAGAATATAATAATGTAAATTCTGTTATACTGAGATTCAGATTTTAATTTTTACAAAAAAAAAAAAAAATCTAACTTATTAAGATAATGATTTAACACACTCCCTAAGTTGATAGTTTGTCAGTTGAACTCAGCTATTGCGGATTTTTGGTGGTCTAATTCTCAAACTAAGAAGGGTATTCATTGGAAGAAATGGTTATTGGTGTGTAAACCACAATCTGAAGGAGGATTAGGTTTTCGGGTGCTAGAGGATTTTAACTCAGCCTTATTAGCGAAACAGTTTTGGCGTCTTTTGGATTCCCCAGAGTCACTGTTGGCTAGGGTCCTGAGAAGTCGTTATTTCAAGGATACTTGTCCACTGGCGGTCAAACCTAAGGCTAACTCGTCTTATGGTTGGCAAAGTATTTTGTCTGCACGATCCCTGGTTGCAAAAGGGGGCATTAGACGAATAGGGGATGGTAAGACCACAAGGGTATGGTTAGACCCATGGATTCCAGATAGCGTACGTCGGCCGGCAAGACAGATAGCACTCTTCTTATTTCCTGAGTTGACGGTAGATCAGTTTATTGATCACCGTTTGAGTTCTTGGAAGGAGGTATTGGTTTGTTAATATTTTGATCATATTGATGTCCAATATATACTAGGCATTCATATCCCAAAGCTGACACGTCCAGATTATTGGGGATGGCATTATACAAGGACAGGAAAATACACTGTTAAGTCCGGGTACCTTGCTCAGACGACTAGCTCGACCTACATGGATGGCTGTAGAGGCCCAAATTTTCAGGCCTTTATATGAGAAGTTGTGGAAGTTACGAGCCCCAAATAAAATATGGCATTTCTTGTGGCAGATTTTGTTAGGTAATGTTGCTATAAATCAGAATCTAATTCACAGAGGGGTTAGATGCAATATGGAGTACTCAAGATGTGGAGCCGACACAAAGACTATTTCTCATGTTCTTTTTCAGTGTCTTTTAGCGCTTCAGACATGGGCCCTATCAAATATCCCTTCAGCGATACATATTTTTCCAGGGGATTCTGTCTGGTATAATTTGGATTATTTGTTTTGGAGACTACCTGATACGGGGCATCACGAATACTTTCCGTGGATGATTTGGAACATTTGGAAGGCCAGAAACAAATTTTGTTTTTCAAACACAGATACTGACCCTCGCACCATTATTTCTAGGTTGATGGCATAATTTAGAGAATGATCTGATATTCGGTCACAACCATTGGTTCAACGGATTCGGCATTTGAGTATTACAGGGACACATAGATCCTCATGGATCTTTCCTTCTACAACCTATTCCGGGTTCACTGGCTTCAGATGTCTGGTGGACGCTTCCTGGAAGATGAAGGACCAATTAACAGGGTTAGGGTGGTTCAGCTTTCCAGATTCGGTGGAGGGGTCTTGTTCGGGTGCTCGTAGCGTCAACCGCAGTTTATTAGCGTTGCATGCAGAGGCCGAAGCCATTCTTTGGGCCATGGAGTCACTGATAGCTATTCAGGCCTTGGAGGTTGAGGTGTTGATGGATTGTGAGACGGTGGTGCAGATTCTTAGTTGTACGGGGGGATGACCAGCTTTTCTCCCTTACCAGGAAGATTTTGTACGGTTACGGAGTCATTTTTTCGTTTTTCTTCCTCTCGACTATTCAGCGGAATCTCAACTATAAAGTTGATTCTCTTGCTAGGTTTGTTAGAGACATGTTATAGTTGAGTGTACTGAACTTTGGTTTGTGCAGTTAGCACTTTATAATATTGCCGTTGACAAAAAAAAAAAATAATGATTTAACATTCTTTTATTAATATTGTACCACAACTAACCGGTTTATTAGCCAAATTCTTACATTATTTAAACAATATGATTCGATCATTTATACATTATATCGGTCTATTAATGAACTTATTACTTGCTATTTAACATGTTTTAAAATAATTAATTTATGAAAAATAATTTTTTGAAAATGAAAAAAAATAAAATAAAATATTCATGACAAACATAAATTGTTGACCAGAAAAATGTTCAATTGAATGACACAATAGTTTTTTTTAAGGCTTTCATATGGCACAATAGTTATAAAATTTCCTTTGATTTATAGTAAATATATCATATGATAAGGTACAAATTAAAATATTCTTATGAAAATTTTGTTCTCTTAATAGAACAAATTTTTATTGTTTAAGTGATTAATTTTTAACATAATTTAACATTAGAAAATCATATAATCTTTTTTGTAAAAGGTGAAAATCATATCATCTTAAGTAAGATGAATTTGGAATTTGAAAGATTTGATTATATAGTGAATGTTATAGATCAAATTATTTGACAATATTATTAATTATTGTCTAAGTTGAAAATGGATAATGATATGAAATGACGACATACATTTAGGCAGAACAATAAAGAAGTAATTAAAAGCATTATGAGATGAGTGGAGCAAAGTAAAGCAAGTGTCTTTGTCTTAGATAAGCTTTATTTGTCTTTCATTTCCTAACAACCATTCCCTCAATTTCCAATTCACAATTTAATTGTCAAATTTTTTTATTTTTTCTGTCCAATTGGAAATGTAATTACATCACCAATGAAAGAAAGAAACATAACCAAAATGTAGGTTCATTTGTGTATGAAATGAAATGGTTAACTAGAGTATTTTACACTAAAAGTTTTGTTTGAAATCACAATTTTTGCATTTTTACTTTTCAGTTTTGACTAAATACAAATTCCTCTTGTAAAAATCATAAATAATATGCAATACAATTTATTGTTATCATCATCAAAATTTTAAAACTATGATATTTAAAATCTAAAATAGATGATTGAAATCTTTTTTTTTTTTAAACGAATGAATGTTATGTTGTTTATTACTTTAAATTTTGGAGGTTAATTTACAATATTTTTATATAGAAGATACAATGTTGTGATACTTTTTTTTTTTTTACGACATAATACATAATAAATAGAAACTAAGAAAAAAAGTGTCATCGATCATGAATGAACTCTCTGGCCCTCCATGCTAAAGAATCCGTCTTATGGTTCAACGATCGTGGGATAACTGCCAAAGAGAAGTTTTGGAAGAAGTTCTGCAGCCGCATATACTCCTCTTGGTATGGTAAGAAAGCTGGCCAGTCTCCCGGTGTTTCCAAGACATGTACCACCGTCTCACAATCAGTTGTGATCTCCACTTCTGTAATGTGTATAGCCAATAGAGATTTTATCGCCCATAGCACCGCTTCTATCTCCGCGTGAGTGACCAAAATATTGTGATACTTTAATACAACAAAATAGCGGTAAAGGTACCAAAAGTTGTTAAATATTATTTCACTGAAGTTTGATTCAAAAATAATAATAATTGTCCTATGTAATACTTTCAAATGTTTGGTGATTAGGTTATAGTTCAGATTTTTTCCATATAATTCTTGACAAAAAAAGAGTGTAGATACTAAATTATTGACTAATCCATGTAATGTATTCACATATGTAGATTACCACATAAAATCCTTTAGTTACTATCAAATAATAATTATAATGATATTCCCATGGACCATCAAAATATCATCTATCCTTTTTTAGAAATACCTAACAAACCATTATCATTCTCTTCCATTTGTTTTTATTATCACTATAATATCTTCCAAAACTATCAAAAAAACATTTGAGAAAATCAATCAACAAAAGATGCATTACCATGGTTGCTGCTGCGGAAGATGTAGAGTATCAGCCTCACCGTTACCGGTAATAGTCATGATCACGGTGGCTTTAGTCCTTTTAGCACTTTCCTCCGCCGTGAAATTCGAAGTATCTCTTTCTTCCGGTGAAGATTTGCTTAGTTGGCTTCTTCTTGCGGCGGTTCCGGTGGCTTTGTTATTCGCAGTTCGGTGTCTTTCTTGTCTTGAAACCTCGAAGAGATACACTTATCACTGTCCTTGTGGTCGATGGAGATGTGTTTGCTACTATTAGCTACAATTTGATCACTGCTTTGTGTCATTTTCTTGCGTTTGCGTTTGCGTTTCGTTTTGTTGATACTACTTTACATGTGACTTTTCACGATTTTTGTGTGAATTTTTGGTAAATGTCATATATTAAATTATTTAATCTTGACCTTGTATTATATGTACAAACGTTTTTCTATGTAATTTAGTTTTATATTTGTATCATCGATCTGTTTTTTTTTGTCAAAATCATAGATCTGCTATATCTTCAATCATACGGCGAATCCTTAATTTTTTGGTCTAATTAATTTAATTTTATCTTATAAACACTAGAGAAAATAATGAATTAAAATAATAAAGTTGCTAAGTTCGAAGATCTTGAAGAATGATAAGTTATTCACACGATTGGTTGGTGTTCTTTCCTTATTTTGAAGATTTTGCAAGATTAAACGATTTATTCACTTTTTTATTATTCATCTGATTCTTTAATCGTTTGATCATAGATCATATTTTCTTGTCTGTAATATTAAGGATTTGGTTTGTGATTTTTTATTTATAAAAATCTTTCCACAATGGTTTTTTTTCTTATATAGTGAAATATGAAGTCGATTTAAGATAATTATAAAGTTCGTAAGTAAATTTATAAATTTCATGTATTCAATTTCAACCAAATATAATACTAAAATAATTAGATATTGTCATGTGTAATAACTATGTAAATTTGTGATTAGGCAGATAGATGATAAATTAGGTGTTGAAATATGTGTTGCTTAGTGAAGAGAAGAAATGATATATAATTAAAGAATAGAACAAATAAAGAGGTACATTGATAATGAAACACCACCTACACTTACCATTGTGTAGAGAGAAGTATACGACAGAAGTGAAAGTTGCCAATTAGTTTTACGAAACAACATTTACATTAAGTTTTATTTACTATTATCTCAAAAGAAGAATTCTCTAAACTAATTTTTTTTTTTTTTTCTATTATTTCGAAAATTTTAAATTATAGAATTGATGTTTTCACTAATTTTATTAGAACATTAACTTATAACTTATTAATATAACTTTCTTCACTTTTTTGGATTCTGTTATTAATATATTGCCGTTGACAAAAAAAAATATCATTCAAATCATGAATGCTTTGCAATATTACATATAGAAATATTTACTTTATCAATATGTGTATTTCTTAAACGATTGTATAATTAAATTCTTAAGTGTTTTATTTTTTTTTACTGAAATTCGATTTTAAATGATAATTATATATTCAAACATGATATTATTTCAATTTTAGAATATTTAGATTATGGATCGATTGATGTATTTATTAACATGTAAAATGGTAAAGAAAAACATATAAAGTTTCAAATATAGATAGAGCAAGCTACTACTTTTTTTTTTTTTTTTTGGGAGTTTGCCTTGAATTTTGTATATGTTAATGAATATTTTATACACAAAACATTATATTATAAATAAATATATTTTATGAGTCGGTTTGCATCTCGTTTGCACATAAAAGCACACAAACAAAGAAGTGCTTCTCTCATTAACCACATTTATCATCATTACAAAAATAACAAGAAGTAAGATCCAATAATGGCTTATGGAGAAAGAAGATCATCTTCAATCATGGATTCATTCACAGTATCTCCATTACCATATCCAGTTCTTTTAA
Source organism: Lepidium sativum (assembly GCA_023374145.1). Taxonomy (NCBI): domain Eukaryota; kingdom Viridiplantae; phylum Streptophyta; class Magnoliopsida; order Brassicales; family Brassicaceae; genus Lepidium; species Lepidium sativum. The sequence continues at coordinate 341 of JAKUCM010007384.1, read as the reverse complement.
TCTTAGCAGTTGCTTCAATCTTCTTATTAACTTCATGGTACTTAAGCTTTGAAGAAGCAGCAGAATCAGTAGAAGAACAAATGAATATAGCTCTTCTTTTGATTCCTTTGTTTCTTATAGTTTTGGTTCGTTGGTTATCTTCTATGGAGAATTCATCAGATATGTTTCTGAATATGTTTTCGAATCGTCGTCGTCGAGGTGGTTATGGAGGTGGTGGTGGTGATGATGGTGGAAGTTCACCGTGGGGTGTTGCTGGTTTGATTGTTTTTGTTGCTTGTTTTGCTTCAATATCGATCTAGCTTTTTGGATATGTGGTTTGGTTGATTATTTTTATTTTTGGT
>JAKUCM010007383.1:0-17443 GCA_023374145.1 Lepidium sativum | reverse complement strand
TAAAAATAATTGAAAAAACTTAAAAAATAGTATTTTGGTATTAAAAACAAAGGAAATACAAAAAAAAAAAATATAAAAAAGGAAATATGAATATTAGTTTCCAATATTCCTATTATCTGTATTTGTATTCGTATCCGCTATATATCAAAATATATATATATATTTTTTACAATTTTTTAATTTTTACAATTTTTTATATAACATTTTTTGTTTCTAATATTCATATTATCCGTATCCGTATCTGTTGAATGTCAAAACTTACTATCCATATCCATATCTGTTTTGGCATGATATCTATTTTTCAGATAAAATTCGGATAAAAATTGTAAATATCTATTTTTACAATTCTTTTATTAGTATAGATTATTTTATTTTCTGTCAAGTTCTTTTTTATTCAGTAATAAGCTACAAGCAGTGTAACTTATATATCTTCAATTTTACAATTTTAGAGTGCTAAACAACATATGATTCAACAAGATTAAATAAGATTAAACTAATAATGTTTAAGGAAACAACCAAAATGATGAGTATCTGTCCTAATATGGCCTTGTTCGTTTGCTGGTCGCTGGCGACTGCGACCGCGAGCAGCGACCAGCGACTGCAACCAAAAATTTTATTTTTTGTTCGTTTGATAGTCGCTGCGATCAGTCGCTGTGTTGTTCGTTTAGTGGTCGCGCGACTAGCGACTGATCGCTAGGTTTTTTGTGAATTTACTAAAAAGTAAAGGTAAATTAGTAATTTTGAATTTTGGTCGCCACAAATCGCTGTTTTAAACAGCGATCAGAAATTGCAATCGCTGGTCGCTGGCGACTACAAAACGAACATGTTTTGGTTGCGGTCGCTGGTCGCGGTCGTCAGCGACCAGCAAACGAACAAGACCTATGTTGTCATCTTACTGTCTAAAAATCACAATATATAATTGATATGCAATATCTGTTACTAGTAATTGTTTTATAATTTGTTTTCTTTTGTATCATCATTTCATTAGTTAATTAAGTTCTACGTAGAAGTAAAACTGCGGTTCTTTTATTTAATATTAGACAATTATAATGGTTTTCTTTCGTTACAATATCTTTTCATAAAACTTTATAGTAAAGAGGTTTCGTGGGCAAATATTGGTAAAATAATTTATCATAAAGTCTTGAGTTTAATGTATAAGGATATCATTTAAGTCTTTAACTTAATATATAAGAGGCATAAAAATTTTAATTTGCTTTAAGTATTAAATTATGTTGGACTGGACTGATGCAAGATTAACAAATCTTTGTCAATTTCGATCTCATCCTTCATCTATTATTTATTATTTCTGTTTTCTTTTAATACAAACACATTACCTTTGTTTGCCTATCACCTTTCTTCATTTTTTTTTTATGCAAATGGCATCTAGTCCAGTGGAGGCGATAATTCCACTAAATTTTCTGTTAATTAATTAAAAGTATCTCATATAGACAATTGCCGCAAAGATGCAATTATTATAATAATTATTGTGATTAATCAGTAATATCATAATTAAAACCTAATAGGAATCAAATAGCAAAATCTCCATAAATAAAAACAACTTTCCAATTCCTAATAGGAATCAAATAACTTTGGATTCACTATATAAACTCTTAAAACTCTCCTAATTAATCATTCAGCTCTCATAATTTGTTTTTTATGGTTTTGTGTGGAACAAAAATAACAGAAGCCATGAACAGTGAAAAGAAAATCGGTGAAAAGAAAATCAGAGAAGAGAAAATTGGTGAAGAGAAGATGTGGTGTGGTCATTGTGGTGTTGAAACTCCAATTCGTCGTCGTGAAGGAAAAGCTCGTACCGTCAAGTATGTTCTCATAATTTTTATTGTATTTATTTTTTATATTTTAAATTTAATAGATTATTATTTATTTATATAATTTGAGTATTGAAAATAATAATGTGCAGGTCATGTAATTGGTGTGGAAAAATCCTAGCAGATGAGACTGGAACTGCAGAAGAGTATAATCAATTATTCCGTCGATATGAAGCCTTGCAAGCTTTTCTGATTACTCTTGAGGAAGGCCTTAAAAGCATTAAGAAACAATAGACTGAATATGTGTTATAATTATTTTATAATTTAGATTGTTTAGGATATAAATATGTGAATATCTTCATTTATTTTCATTAGTCTTTTTTTTTAATTTATGAATATGATTTTAGTTTTTTCTTTTCATACATATTCTCATCGAGACAAGCACAATTTTCTTTTGTTTTTTTGATTAGACATTGGTTCTGGAAAATTCTTTTAATACTAAAGCCGAAAGAATACATATTCAATATGCTCCTATTATATTCCTAATTTACTTAGAATCCAAAAAGTTAAAACTTTTGGAAAGAAAACCCAAAGCGGACATAAGAAAAATATAATTTGGATTAACGCGAGTGACCTAAAGCTGACGCTTTTGAATATTTAAAATTTTAAATTTTGTTGTATGCATTATATAGAAAATTGGTCAATGAGTCGGTTAGTTATAATTTGGTATCGATAAAAATTAAAATATTAAAAAATAAGTAGTTTTTTTGTCAATATTGGACCACAAATGGCCGGTCCATTAGTCAAGTTCTTGCAAATGCAAGCGGGGAGACTTGATCCCAAGATGTGCAAGTGCGCATGCCTCTTGTGAACTTACCACCTGCCGCTAGGATAAATGCCAGTTGTAAAAAAAAAATATAAGTAGTTTTTTTTTTGTCAACAAAAAAATTAAATAGTTCAATTTAGTTAGACACCAAATCCTATAATTCTCCATTTGAAAAATTTTAATTATGAAATTCAATAATTATTTGTTGAGAAAAAAAAGTTAAGATCAACTGAATTTTTTTGAATAGGAAGTTAAGATCAACTAATAATGAGGAGAATAATTATTAAATATCAGGTTTTAATATTAAATTTGAATGATTAATTAAAAAACTTTGGAAGATTTTTGATAATTAGATCAGACTTTTTGTTGTTAATGAATATATTTTTTATTAATGGAATTGAATGATATTTTATTAATGAAGCAACTTTATATAATAAAATTTTAAATTAATTTTCATTATAATTTTCTTCTCGAATTATAATATTGTAATTTATATTATGTTTTCAAATATTTTCTATTAATTAGTTATAAAAATAAAATTTTCCATAATTACTAATGTTGACAAGTTTTGTTTTTCTAAAAATTACTTGGAGAAAAAGCTAAAATTTCCATCTCCGGTCGTTATTTAATGGTTGACCCTAATTAAATAAGCTAAAAGAAAAGAAAATGTGAAAAGATATACAATCATACAAAGATACGCAAAGTCAAAATCGTGGCTGTTGCTTTATAAAATATATACCTTGCTCTCCAAGATATAAAAAAAGAAGACCAAAACCATAATCAAAACTTATATAAATCCAATCCACATTTAATCATAAAACAACGAATAAGAAAGAAAAAAAACAAAGAGCAAAATCTCCATATGTACTAGTTTTAAATATTTCCTTTCACTATAATGAAAACAACTTTCAAATTTCTCACAGGATCAAATCCTTTTTCTCTTTTTATATAAATTTATCAAATTTTTATATCTGAAAAAAAAAAACAAATCCTTCATACTTCGTTGTGAAGAAGATGGAAGCAACGAAGAAGACAGAAGAAAAAATGTGGTGCAGTCACTGTGGTGTTAAAACTCCAATCCGTCGTGAAGGAAAAGCTGGAACCGTTAAGTATGTTCTCACAATTATTATTATTTTATTTTTTCATGTTTTAAATCTAAGAGCTTGTTATTTATAAGTATATGTAAATATAATTTGGATATTGAAAAATAATTTGCAGGTCATGTAATTGGTGTGGAAAAATCTTAGCTGATGAAACTGGAACTGCTGAAGAATACAATCAATTATTCCTTCATTATCAAGCTTTACAAGCCTTGGTTTCTCTTCCCAAAGAGAAAGTTCAAAACATTAAGAAACAATAAACTCAATATGTTATAATTATTTAGTATTTGGATACTAAATAAATATATGTATATCTCTTTTTCATTAGTTTTTTAATCTGTAAATATAGATTTTAACTTTTTTTTTTTTTACCAAACAAATATGGCAGATTTTTTTATGCTAAACAAACTTGACAACTCTCTTTTTCACAAACTTTGCTACTCTTAAAAACTAAAAGAATGAAGGAGGGGGATTAATGATTCTGTCATAACATTAAAATCATTTTTAATTCATGTTCTTATCTATTTTACCTTTACATAGAATAATTGGGTTTAGTCTTCTTTCATTTGGCCGCTTATACGTCCTTTGTTTAGGCTTTGTGAGATATATTAGCGCTCATAACACTCTGTTGTAAGTAGAAGGTTTGGGATTATTCACACCTCTCTCTTAAATATATATGACGAAAGAAAAAAAGGAAGAAGAATTGGGTTTGGTCCAAAGTCACTTAGTTATTGGAAAACAACAATCTTTATTCAATAAGATGAATGAAGAGATAATCCTTGGATACACAAAAGTAATAAATTTAGAAACTACAATAAAAATAAATTATGTAATTGACAATAGCTGAAATAAAATGAAATTAGAAATAGAAATGAAGTACAAAGGCTAATGGGAAAATAATAAAATTGAAAAAGACAGAATAAGGTCCACTGGTTGGTGCATTGCCTGTTCTGCCACTCGAAGGACCTGATGCTAATCCTCCCGGTGCTTCTGCACCTATCAAATTCAATCAATTCAGTTAATATTAAAACTAAACCAAACCAAATTTATAAGATAATTTAATATATCTTGAATTATATAGAATTTATAATATTTTATATAATTATTTATAAGTTTAAGATATTTTTTGATTTTTTTGAAAATCTAAATTAAACTATGAAATTTAAATATCTGTATCTTTTATATAAGGTTTCTTACAATTTTTTTTTAAAAAAAGTTAACATTTTATATATAATAATAGTTGATTTGATGTTATTTTCATAATTATTAGTAGATCCATGATACTAGATTTTTTATTTTATTTTCAACCATGATACTGGATTTTAGAAAGAAAAAATATCAAAATATTTGATGAGATCAAATATAATGTCATTTAACACAAAATTTACGAAATAAATGATCAAACGTAATAAAAATCAGAATAGATAGTTTTACCTGATAGCGTAGTAGGAGATAAAGCTGGGGAGACTCCTTCGTTCCCAATGGCTACAGGTGCTCCAATTGGGACTCCAAACACTGATCAATATAATTACAATTGTTTTTTTCGTTAATAAATACAAATTTTGTTCATCTAAATGCTACGAGTATAGATTATAAAAGATGATCAGTTTCCTTTAACGTTAAAATATGTTGCCTGAATATTATCGTATACTAAATACTTTATAAAGTTAATTGGCTAAATTCATAATTCAATAACAACATTAACATCACAGAAGAAAAAAATCCAAAAAAATAAAATATAAATAAATAAAGAAAAGACAAAAAAGAAAGAAAACATGTGAATGTTTTTCCAGACACCGACAAAAGTACTAAATGTTCTGAGTGGTTGAGTCGTAAAAGTAGATGGTGGCTGGCCAAATTATTATTTAAAAAAGAATCACATGTTTATAAATAGTATTATTTTTTGTCAAAATTCAAATTTTTGTAAGAGATAAGATATTCAGATTTAGTATAGTTTATGTGAAATATATATATTGACTAACACTTTTCTTTTATATATATATATACATTAACTTACACTTATTCTGCAATTTAGCTATCGACATTATATTATTTATTGAAAATTCCACTAAGAAGTGTGAATCAAAAATCATATACTAAATTAGCTTATACGATGCATCTTTTATTTTATACTGTTCGAATTCTTTTTTTATATGATATATGGATTGACAAAATAAAATATTTCATTTTTGTTAAAGAAATAATAATTCATGCTTTTGAAAATACCTTTTAAAGATTTTGCAAATATAAATTCTCCATCAAATTATTTCTCATTGACTTATAAAATACTAGCTTCTTATACATACATTAAGTTCTTTAATTATATTTTATGAATATATTTCTACATTAACTATATATATAATTTTGATAATTCTGGTAGTTTGGTTCATTGAGTACCATAATTTAGAAGTCAGGTGGTGGAGACTTTGTTTTTTTTTGCTGGTTCTCAAATCAACAAGTTACCTGAGATCCGGTTATATCCGACGGAAAAAAGTAGTCATATGAAAACTTTTTAAAATGCCACACACAAATGCACATTTAGAAATATTCAAACACATGAGCTCCTAGACTTTCCAAAACCTGGCTACGCTACAACTAAGCAATATTTGCATGTAATTTCCGTAATCAATAAAGAGAAAAATCAGAAAAAAGATAGAGATACATACGAGAACAGAGGGATGGATCCGGAGTAACAACACCACAGACTTTAGGAAGTTTAAGAGCCTTTGGTTTATCAATCTTAATTCCATATTCAGCAGCCATGTCTCCGGAGAGAAGATAACAGAGACATTGCGGTGAACTTTCAACAAGTCCAGCTAGTGAAGGACAACATTCTTTGTCTGGCTTAGCCGCACCACCACCTTCTCCGACCTCAACGTAAGAGAGACAGCTCGTCATGTTCATTAGGTTTGTCATACAATCAGAAGCTCCAGATGGTCCTGATGATGGAGACATACCCATTTGTGCTGAAACATGTACTGTTAAAAAGACTGAGATCAGAATAGTGACGACTACTGTAATGGAGTTAGACATTGTTGTTTGGTTTGAGAGAAAGAATTCTGAATCTAAATGTTGTGAAGCTGAAACAAAGCTATATTATAGGATTTTAGTTAGTTGTCATTAATGCGTGATTATAACTACCACCTACCCCTTTCTCTTTTTTATTCTCTATTTTTTTAGTTTCTTACTACTATTATATAAAACAGATTCCCTAAATTTGAAAAAAATAGAAAATCTATGAAGTTGATTATATGTCTAAATTAATGGTCCATGTATATGGAGTTCACTCCACTCTACTATCTATGAATATAAAATTTTAGAGATGAGTTGTTTTTGGGTTATGGAACCGGTCTTGATAAAAAAGTGAAAAGAAAATCAAGAATACCAAATAGAAAATAAAATGTAGTAACAAAATTTGATTCAAATTGCCATTTCCCTGATTGATCTTTAGTATTATTATTTTGTAAGAAAAAAACCTTAATCAACCATCCAATCAAAAATTTTAGAAATTTTCAAAGAACTTAGAAATTGAACTTTTGTGTAACTTGTGCATTGAGTAAGCAGTTGATGGATTGGAAAGCGTTTGAACGCATTAAAAAGAAACCACATGTATTGAGAATATAATAAGAACAATAGGAAAATTATAGTCCATGAATTTTGCATTTGTCATAAATATAAGGGTATAATGAAAAATGTGAGTATTAAAGATAAATAAAACTCTTTAGGAAGTATAGATGTAATTTAATGAAGCACCATTCTCTTACCGAATTAGATAAGCAACCACATGGCCCGTCTTCATAACTTCCCAGCTGTTTTGGTCTTCAACTTTTTGTGCTTCTCAAACAACACATATTATTTAGTTTAATTGTGTAACATTTTTTACTCAATAGTGTTAATGAAACTTTTAAATCATATTAATTTTGTATAGATAGTAGATTCTGTTTTACTGCAAGAAACAAAACTCAAAATAATTCTCCTAAATTGTTTTAAAATATATTATAAGAACGGTTAGGATGATTATATATTGGATTAAAAAAAAAAAACAGAACCTCTGTCCTTGGCAGAGGAAATTGCAGACATCATGAGCAAGCCTCTGAAGTTGGAACAGTTCGTGAAGTATAATTGAAGTTAGCTGTTTGGCTGTTTCTTAAGTTTAAATGGCAGACATTGCAATAAGAATCTGATTGGTAATGGTTTTCATTACTTTAGAGAGAAAAAATCATTTTAATACGTTATAACTAAATCGATTTTGCTCTAGGTTTATTTTATGGTTTTATTACTCTAAAAAGTTAATTTTTTATTTATAAATATTTTTGGCTACGAAAACAAAAACCTAGAGATATATGGACTTTACAAAAAAAATATCCTACAATAAAAATATATACAATCAAAATATTTACAGCAAAAATAACTCAAAACTAAAGTCTTTACCAATTGAATCCTAAGTTTTTTATCATCGCATTACTTTTTTTCTGTGTAACGATTCAGTTTAGTTGGAAATTATTTGAAGAATAAATGGATTGTCGGTTCTTGAGTTCCCTTTTACTGTTCTTTTGTTTGAAGATGCAGAACATGGAGTTTTGAACCATTTAGGAGGTATCACTGTTAATGGGGAAGAATCATTATTGCCTTTGAGTTTAAGACTAAAGATTGTGAAAGAGATTGCAAATGCTTTGGCTTATCTTCACATGGCTTTCCCTAAGAACATTATCTACAGAGATGTTAAACCAATGCATGTGTTTTAGGACAAAAACTGGACTGCAAAGTTGTCTGATTTATCTTTCTCAATATTGCTTGAAGAGGGAAAATCACAGATAGAAGCTGAAGATGTGTTGGGTACATATGGCTACCTTGATCCATTAGACTTTGGTACAAGACTTGTGACTGAATATACTGATATGTACAGTTTTGGAGTGTTGTTGATGGTTATAATGACTAGCAGATCGGTTTATTTTACTGAATTTGATGGTTCCTGTAGGTATACTTGAATTTGTGAAAGGTTTATATGAGAGTGGTTGATGAAGTTTTACATCCTATGATGATAAAAGAGATTACAAATGGCCAAAGGTTGCAGATAAAAGCGTGTTTGGTGCTGGTTTTGAGATGTTGTGAGAAGAAGGATGAATTTAGGCCAAAGATAATTCAGGTAGCAAAAGAACTCAAGCAGATTGAGACATCTTGTGATCCATGAAGAGAAGCAAGGAACACATCCCATGATCCATCTCATCTGCTTCTGAATTGCAGCAAAATGTATAACACACTTCATTTGTTTTTGAAGTGGCAATCTAGTTCAGGACAAAAGTTGTAAATTCAATTGTCTGAGCACTCAGAAACTCTATATTTTAATGTCATCAGCACTAAGAGACACATTTTGTTAGACTCAACGTATTTGACCTGCTACCCCTAAGTTTGAAAACGAAATCAATTTTTACACTTGAAATTTCAAAAATAGTAAATATTGATTTAAGTGTTATTAAAATTACAAAAATACACCAGCAACGCAAAACATTTTTTTTTAAAATAATTAGGAGTTTCTAGAGGATTGGACTATTTTCCTCGGATAGTACCGCTTACGGATAAACATTCACTTTCAAATATACAAATAAATTGAAAAAATAAGTCTATCCATATAAAAATAATTAAAAAAATATATTTTAATTTCTTATAATATGCGAATGAAACCTATAAACTTTTAAAAATTCACTTATCACTTAACTACAAACTTTTTATTATCAACACAAAATTTTCTATATACAAAAGACATTTTTAACCATTGGATCCATAGTAATTAATTCATTGACTAAAATCTTTTCCTTATAATCTCTTCGTGTATTTTCAAATTTTTAAACATGGACTCTAGAAAAAAAATCTGAAATCAGAATGATTATTATTTGTGGGAATTTGAATATTTTGTAACATTTGAAAAAGCAAAAGAAAAGGCACAAAACCAAAAAGTCAATTAAATAATTTTTAAAGAATGTATTTCAGACAAGCGCCGGTCCTTTATTCTTCGAGAAACTTAAGAGTTTGAAAAAGTCAGATTACGAAAACCCTTAGCTCCTCTCTGATTTCTCTCCAGAACCTCCGGCAATTCATTATGGTGGCTCAAATCAGTCGACGGAACCTCTCATTAGCTTCTCTAATTCTCATCTTAGCATTACTTCGACTAACGGAGTCAAACTCCGAAGGAGACGCTCTTCACGCGCTTCGTTCGAGCTTGTCGGATCCAGACAACGTTCTTCAGAGTTGGGATCCAACTCTTGTTAATCCTTGTACTTGGTTTCATGTCACTTGTAATCAACACAACCAAGTCACTCGATTGTAAGATCCTCTCTCTAGCTCAACGTACAATTTGATGATTCTGGAATTCATTTCTTGCAGAAGCTAACCATTTGAGGATTATTGTTATACCATGATTCTAATTAAGGATCTAAATCTGGGTTTGATATTTGTAATTGGCTTCTTAGTTTTCCAAGTTAAAATAAATTAAATTTGGTTTCTTTAAGATTCATAATTGTGGCAGCTACAGAATCTAAGTACCAGAAAGAAGTCATTTTGTTGTTCCGCTGTTCAATTATTTTTGTATCTCATGATTTGCTCGATGATGTTACCTGTTGGATTGGAATTCTATTGTTCCTTTTGAATATAACGATTTGTTAATATGTTCTCAACATCTGTATTTGATTATACTTTTAATTCATTTTCAGGGATTTGGGCAATTCAAACTTATCTGGACATCTTGTACCTGAGCTTGGGAAGCTTAAACATTTACAATATCTGTATGCAATCATCACTCTTTTGGCTTTTGATTATATGAAAAATTTAGATTTTTATTACCTGTAGCTAATGAAGTTGTTACATATACCAAATGTTCCCATAATGTGATTGATTATGTATTAGATAGACAATGAATATGAGCTGTTTTGTTTTCCTCTACTTCATACAGTGAACTCTACAAAAATGAGATCCAAGGAACTATACCTTCTGAACTTGGAAATCTGAAGAGTCTAATCAGTTTGGATCTATACAACAACAATCTCACCGGAAGAATTCCATCTTCTTTGGGAAAGTTGAAGTCACTCGTCTTTCTGTAAGTTTTGAGGATAGACTAAGTTGTTTCGTATCAGTAGAATACCTAATTGAGCAGTTGGGACTTGAATAGTTTTGCAATTGTTTGTCTTTGGTTAATGATGCTATCATATTTCTTCTCTTTTCTGTTCTCTTTGGGTGTTATAACTTCCTAAGTATACATGACAGGCGGCTTAACGAAAACCGATTGACTGGTCCAATTCCTAGAGAACTCACGAAAATTCCAAGCCTCAAAGTTGTGTAAGTCCAGCTGATCCAGCATTATATTGTTTATGTCTGCTAATTACTGTGCTCCTGTCTGTGCCTTGCAAGTCGTTGGGTCTAATCATTCACCTGATTGACTACATTATTCCGTTTAAATATGTTTTCTTTGTCATTCTTTTGGCAGTGATGTCTCAGGCAATGATTTGTGCGGAACAATCCCAGTAGGAGGACCTTTTGAACACATTCCATTGCAAAAGTAAGTTCCTTCATTCCTTGTTTCATGACCAACATTCCCTTTACATGAGTCAAACCAAAGTGATTGTAAAATCGATTTCTAATGCAAAACCCATTGGTTCAGCTTTGAGAAAAACCCGCGATTGGAGGGACCAGAGTTACTAGGTCTTGCGAGTTACGACACGAACTGCACTTGAAAAAAGTTGAAGAACAAATGGTAGTGACCTTGTAAGAACTCTGCATCACTATGTTAACTAAATATTAATGTATTATGGAAAAGAAAATGAGAAAAGGGTGTATCTAAGAGGGAGTTGTTTGTAAATCTATAAATATAAGAAAGGCTTGAGAGACAGTAGTAACTTGCACTGTACTTTGGTATTATTGGTAGCAAAAGTTGAAATGAGAATTGCTTTTGCATTCCAAAAGATGTGTAACTGGGTTTGGATTTTGTAGTTTAATGTATATGTAACTTGAGTTTTCTTTTCTTCTTTTAAGAAACTATTTGAACTTTATACTCATCCTTAAAGAGCCTTCTCTTAAGTTGTAATTTGTAGATAAATTGATGGTTAATTCGCGTTTTATGCAAACGATCGTTCTTTTAACAGTAAAATCCAACAAGTTGAAAAGTATAATCTTGATATCAAAAAGACATAATTTTAAACGGATTTGAACCTCGTCCGATTCTCTATGCATACATAGTACACTTATTATATAGAAGACTGTAAGAGGCTTCAGAGAAAGTTCGCAGCATATCTATGGAGGAGGGAAGCTTTACACTCTTGAGGTTCTGACCATTACCCGACATGTTGTTTCATTTTTATATTGATGTTTCATCTTTGTTTTGTACAAATACTTGGGAGTATGACGCACATGCGTTAGTTTAAACGGTTTACTGTATACCGATCATCCGATTGATACCATCATCAAATCTAGGACATCACAATGGAATCGATTTGGTTGTTAAGTTTTTGGCTAAATACACCGAAGATAGAATGGAGATGAATTTCTTTGGGAGTCATGTCAAAAGTAAAGGGGTAATGATCTTCTTTGATATGTTTAACTTGTTTAAATTCAGTGACAAGGTCAAATCTCAAGCTGCTCAGACGGACTTCAGAGATTGACTTCAACAAATTTCATCGGCTAATCGTGAGGACATACATATGAGCACACTTCAAAACTTTCCAGCTGATCCAAAACAAACCAAGCTACGAAATTGATATTGAAAGGAACAAAAGAACTTACTCTTGTCATCTTGTTTCCTCTCATTTTCATGGTTCTTTGCATCACCGTGCCTTCTTTGCATGATCTCCTTTCTTAGTTACGTGGGGAGAGAATAGCAGTTAGCAGTTGCTTTCCTCGTCTTGCCAGAGAACTCTTCTACCTATTTTTGTCCAACCTTTCCTCCTTTTTTTGACCAGCCTTTTCTACACTAAAATTTAGATATTTAATTTTTTCATATATAATTTATTTTTAAAACTTCTTCTATAAGAACATATAATTTGTTTTGAAAATATTCACAGTTTTATATACATATGCTTGTGTTTGGTAAAAGAAGCAGTTAAAAAAAAGAATTTGGTAAGAAATTGTTTTGCATATTTCATAAATTTTGAGAATGTACATATACATATGCTTGTGTTTACCAAATTTATTCTATACCTCTTAAACTTATTTTTAACATAATCTTTTTCCTATTAAAAATAGATTTTTTATGCATACTCATAAGAGCAGTAAGTTATTTTTCTTTTGCAGAACTAATATATATATATATATATATATTCTAGAACATGAACTTAATTTCAAAATATTAACTGATTTACAATAAATTATTTGTAGAGAATCCATCTATGTAAAGCTTTTTTGAGATATTTCTGATATGAGTTTTGGGATTCTTTTAACAATTTTAAACCTAATTTTTATTTGTGAGATATACTATATCTTTTATAGAAGGTTTTAGCATTTACATTTGGTTAAGAGTTTTGTGGACGATGTGATTTTTATGGTTAAATCTTTCGGTTTCTCTAGATATCAGGAATATCTATGTTGTTCGTCGGTTTTGATCTTTTATAGTTGTAATCCTCATATTTTATTAATCAAAACCAAATTAAGGAATGACAAATTGAACTATATAATTCTGATATTTTCTAATGTTATTATAGTAGAGCACATGTTGGTTGAGCAAGGCAAGAACCTTCGGAGGCCATAATAATATGATAAACTAAATCACAATGACAGACTGTGATCAAAAGATACATTATCTTAAGTCTACAAGTTCAATCTCGTCTTGTTTAACTTGAAACCCTGTTTTTAACGATGTATTAATGTTTAATATCAATATAGATGTGTCTTTTAAGTATTGGATTTTGCTTTCCATTAATACACTTTATATAAGTAGATGACTCATAATCTAAAAAGAAAATGAAGAAAGAACGTTCCAATAAATTACACTTGCATATAAGTCTATAGTAACGTTAAATAAACTTGTAGTCAAATGAAATGAAATATGTTTATTGGCACAAAATTTAAATAAGATTGAAGTATCTACAGAAAGAAACAAGTATGTAACAACGTTAAATAAGTTAGTAGTCAATAAAAATATAGATATGTAATAATTATTCAAATAAGACTGCAGTTAAATATAAATAAATTTGTAGTAACTACACGAAATTTGAAAATATGGAGGTAAACAATTTTAAGTGGTATTTTGTAAATAATTAGTCAAAATATTAGTTAATTATCATAAAAATTATTAATAAAAAAAGTCAAACAAAGAAATGTGAAAAGAAGAAGAAGTAGTGGTGTTGATGATTAGTTATTCCTAGTTAATGACCATTCCTTGCGTCTCTCTGTAGTTTCTTGTTTATCTTCTAATTTCTCCTATATAAGTCTAGTAGCCTCTTAAAGTTTTTCTCCACTAGTACACCAAAAAACTAAAAATCATTGAGAAGCAAAAAAAGTCAAACAAAAGATGTCAAAAGAAGAAGTCGTGGTGTTGAACTTTTGGCCAAGCATGTATGGAGCAAGAGTAATCATGGCTTTAGAGGAGAAAAATATCAAGTTTGAGTACAAGGAAGAAGATGCCTTTGGTAAGAAATCAGATCTGTTGCTCCAAACCAACCCGGTTAACAAGAAAGTTCCGGTTTTGATCCACAATAGCAAACCGGTATGTGAGTCAAATATCATAGTCGAATATATCGATGAGACTTGGAAAGACGATAAGAGTATTCGTCTATTACCTTCTGATCCTTATCTCAAGGCACAATGTAAATTTTGGGCTGATTTAATTGACAAAAAGGTATTTTTTAGACTTATTCATATCTATACTTTCTTAATTATTTGAGTATTGTTTTATTTATTATTTATAGTGATCCAATTGCTTTAGTATATGTGTCCAAAACATACTTCACGTTTTGGTAACTTTCCTCAGTATTGACTTTACTAAATTTATTTTAATAAAAAAAATTATGAGAATAACTAGATTTGTTGGGTGTCAATTTCTTTTTATTTCGGATTCATCTACTATTTGAATTATAAATCTAATTAAAAAAAAACGAAGTCTGCTTAGTATTATATTGGATCTGAAATAACCGAATTGCACTAGATTAGATGATTTGATTCAGTTTAGTTTTGAATAATATATATTTTTATGAATCCTTTTTATATATATTTTTTTGTTTGTATATTAATTGAGAATTGAATAAGTATACAAAAATTTAGATTTAATTGGGTGTATGCCTTGCTTAATAAATTTTTTTTTGAAATCCAAATAATTTAAACCGAATCGAACTGAATAACCGAATGTTCACCATTGATTTTTTTGGTGAAGAGCTTCATAATATGTTATGATGTGCATAAAAGAAGAAAATCATTTATTCTTTGTAATTAATGAATAAAAATAAAAACAGGTTTTTGAGGCTGGAAAAAGAACATGGACAAAGAAGGGTAAAGAACAAAAAGAAGCAATAAAAGAGTTCATAGAAATTATGAAAATGTTTGAAAAGGAGCTTGGAGATAAAGTCTACTTTGGTGGAAACGACAACGTTTCAATGGTAGACTTGGCCCTCATTTCCTATTACCCTTGGTTCCACTCATGGGAAACAATTGGAGGTTTTACCATTGAGGATCACTGTCCCAAGCTAATGGGTTGGGTCCATAAATGTTTGACCCGACCCGCTATCTCCAAATCATTACCCGACCCGCTAAAGATTTTGGAACGAGTCTCTCAGATCAAAAAGTTACATGAGGCCTTCTATGGTTAATCATATAATTACTCTCTATATGTAAAACAAATAAAAGTGTTATGCTTATGTTGATGTCATGAAATTTATTTGTTTCCTTTCGTATTTTAGCTAAAAGTAAAATGTATTTGTTTTCATTTTATGAGAAAGTGAAATGTGTTTCTTGTTCTTGATTTGAGTGACTCAATCCGGCCCAAAATCTAAAATTTGTTGGATAGTTATTAAATAATTGAGTACTTAATGTGTTTGGACAATTTTACCATCAATAAGATTTTTCAGATTTTGTTTTCAGCTACTTATATTTCATATTAATTTTACTGGTGAAAAATGAGACATCAAATTTAATTTATATATATACAGTTTCTCGAAAATTTATGAACAATACAACCTAACAAATCAACTTTGTGTTTTGGAAGGATCAAATGAAGGAAACAATTGGTATATAAACATTTTTAGTCTTTCAAATTCCTCTAGATGGTATAAAAATATTAGTTTTTTTTTTATTTGGGGTTGACACCATCTTTAAGATCAATGAACAATTAGTCACAAAGTCTATTTACAAAACTTGAAGAGATGCTAGTGATTACTTCATGACCTATAAAAGCGCTGCAAACTCAATGTGGAGATTTGATAAGCATCGATGAAATCTTCTCGCCTCTATATAAGTACATTCTATTGCATCTTGGAAGCAATTCATCCAAATTCTAAAATATATTGACGGCAATTTTAACTATTTCACTGTGCTTTGAACCGTTTGATTAATTTATGTATGCATAAACTTTTTCATTGTCGGAGATTGTATGAATTTTCTATGGATTACAACAGCCATGGCTATTCTCTGCGAAAAATATAATATTCATCAATATTAAACTTCCTATGGTCCCTGATGGTCCCATGCATTTAACACAGCCAATTAAATTGATTTGTGACATGGGAAATTAATTTGGTTTTGAGGCCACAGAAAGCTTCAGTATAGAAACACCCCATTCCCCAAAAACCCTACCCAAGCTTTGCCATTTTTGCAATTGTCAAAGTACAGCTAAGTTTTGAGAAATTGATATATCAACTACACATATAGAAAAGGTTTTTAAAAAGAAAATATCCACGAGGATTAAGAGAGACGAAATAGGTGAGGATTTAATAATAAAGAAGATTGACTACTACGTACGTAAAGTCCATTGAATCTGTTTCGTTTTTATGTCTCCATTCAATTATACGTCCGAAAGAAAAAGTAGTTGTTCGTATTTATGTCTCCATTCATTTATTATCTTACAATGTAATTCTATATTTTCTGTTGTCAATAATTAGTTCGATAAAATCTGATTTATAATTGTTTTTTAAACGCTTTGTTTTTCTTTTGACTTTCAAAATTAATATGATATATAGGTTGGAAAAAATAATCTGATTTATAATCAACTCTCACGCTCTATAATTTTTTTTATTAGATTCTAAATCATTAATTGAGATATTTAATCACCCGAAGATTTGATAATACCAAAAAATTTGGTAAAAAAAATTAGTTGTGCAGATTTCATAAATTCACCCGATGTTAGTTTTTTCTTGTGATTAAACCTTTAGATTTTTTATAGGGCTTCGTTTCATAAATAAAAGAATAGAATAGTTCAATATCAATTATTAATTATCAGAATAGTTTTTTTTTTACCATTCAAAAGGTAAAGATGTGGAAATATTTTTTAATTTTCGTTTGTTACCTGCTTATTACAAAGAATATCATTGTAATTATTATTATTATTTTAATTTACGAGAATGTTATTATAATTTTTTCTTTTTAAAAATCCAAAGAAAGAAAAAAAAATCTTCAAATTTTTTGAATTTAAAAACGTTTTTGTTTAAAAGTGTTTCAGTTTTGGTAGGGTTTGTTGGTTTATTGTAGGTTTTGTTTAAAGTACATGTAGTAAAAAAATGTGTGTGACTTTTCTAGCACTTTGTGGGGTATTTTTAGGTTGAGTGGTATCTAAACTCAAT
>JAKUCM010007382.1:0-12646 GCA_023374145.1 Lepidium sativum | reverse complement strand
AAAATGTAAGACCAATTCACCAACAACGTCCCAAAAATATTAAAATAATACGTAAGATTAAACTCGTACGCCTAATTGAACTTTTCCGTTCAACAATAGTAAAAGATTTCTTAGGAAAACACATATTCTCTCTAAGGCTCGTAAAACCAACGTGTAGCAGCTTCTCAAAAACCTTCGTAACATCATCCAACTAGTATAATAGCGAGATGATGCTTCTTTAGTTTTAGACCTCTTTAATTTAAGTGTCCTTAATGGTTATTTCTTTCTGATCAATTGAAATCTGATTACTTGGTGATTCCCCCCCCCCCCCTTGAGAGGCGTTTGGGGAATCGCTTGAACATGCTTAGGTTGAGATAACTTCTCCTAGCTCAACAGATTGATTGTCTAGAGTGTTATTAGGCTTTGTAAGGTCCATACTTAACGCCTCTTCAACTTCTAATCGTTGGCGAGAGTCAATTCGTGTTGTTGTTCAAGAGAGGTCCCATTGCATGAGAATGAATGTGATTACTTTGTGATTCCTTGCTTAGAGGTCATCTGAATAGGTTGATAAACAAGTCTGAAACCCCTAGGAATACCCTAATCATTGATCCTTAACCTCAAGAACCCCTTTTCTCTATTGAATTTTCGTGAACTTTAATATTCTGTTTTTTAGCAGAAAACTCTGTTTTTCAATTACTCTGTTTTGCACTTTACTCTGTTTTACTATTACTCTGTTTTTGCTCTGTTTTTACGTTCTGTTTTTGCATATTGTTTTAAGCATTTTATTCGCACCTAGATTAGATTGCTACTCACTAAAATCGAAATCTGGCTTAGATTAGGATAAGTAGATTGCATCCTGATTGCTAGTTACTCACCCAGTGGATTGACACCATACTGTATTGCAATTGATTACATAACAGTAGGTTATTTGAAAACACGCGAAAACCTTGTTATCAAATTGGCGCCGTTGCCAACTGGGTTCTAGTTATCTACAATTAGGATTTTTACTTTCTTGAGACTAAGTTTTACAACTACATTCTAAAACTCGTTTTTGATTTTTGTCTGTTTTCAGGAACACTCGATCAACTCACTCGACTATCTAAGCTCGAGTACCTTGATTTCTCTCTGTACCCAGAAAACTCGAGCATTACACTCGATCAACCTTTGGTCGAGTGTCGTTTTCCACTGACAAAAACACACGTGCATGAATACCAGATCTCGTGGTTGTGAAGATCTCATCCCCTACTCTGACAACATATACCGTTTGCCTCGTGAACACTTGCGGAAACAGCAGAACAGATTGAACGAGGAGTTTCCGGATCAGGTAGACATGGATGACCACGTACAAGCTACTAACCTAGGACTTCGTCCTAGGCGCATAAGACACATTGAAGCTGGTGATGCTCCCAGTATTCACACACAACGCCATGGAATTGTTCCACCAGTTATTGCCAACAACAACTTTGAGATTAAAACTGGTATGATCTTCATGGTACAGAACAACAAGTTTCATGGTTTGCCTTCTGAGGATCCGCTGGATCATCTAGACGAGTTCGAGAGACTAACCAGTTTGACAAAGATTAATGGGGTTAGTGAGGATGCTTTAAAGCTGAGGTTGTTTCCTTTCTCTCTTGGAGACAAAGCACACTTGTGGGAGAAACACTTGCCCCAAGGGTCTATTACATCCTGGGACGCCTGCAAAAAAGCGTTTCTAGGTAAATTCTTCGCAATTCTATCTCCAGTTTCAAGCAAAACCACTCTGAGACATTCTCTGAGGCATGGAAACGATTCAATATGTACCAATCCCAATGTCCTCATCATGGGTTTACTACTGAGTCACTTCTTAGCACTCTCTACAGAGGAGTTCTCCCCCAAAATCCAAATGTTACTCGATACAGCAAGCAATGGAAACTTTCTGAACAAAGACGTAGATGATGGATGGGAATTGGTCAAGAATTTAGCACAAACAGATGGCCAATACAGTGAAGACTATGATCGAACTCCTAGAGGTACAGCCGATCCTGACATGGTTAGTACAAAGGAGCTCAAAGCCATACAAGACAAGCTCGATAGGTTGCTCTCAGTTCACCAAAAGCAAGTGCATCATGTGAGTTTGTCAGAAGAGGTTGGAGAGGACAAAGATCAGGTGGAGGAGGTCTGATTTGTGCAGAATCAAGGTAACAGCTACAGGCCATACAACAGCTACAAACCCAACCCAAACCTTTCCTACATAAACACCAACGTGGCAAATCCTTAAGATCAAGTATACCCACCCAAACCACACAACCAACCACTACCCAAAACCTTTATCCCAAAACAACAATACCAGCAAACTCATTACCACCAACACACTATACCACCTAGTTACGAATCAAACAACACAACCCAACCCCAACAAACACCTGAGGTCATGGACATAATACAGCAAATACTGAAAGGACAGACAGCCACGGCTTCCGAAATAACAATGAAATTTGCTAAGGTACATACTAAGATAGATGCTTCCCATAATGACCTCCACTGCATTTGAAACTCCTAATGCCTGCCTCAAGTATGTCGAATCAGCAAGGATCCTCATCAGTCGTGAAACCAACTGGACAAGTACCAGGAAAAGCTGTTCAGAACCCTAAGGAGTATCACGCCAACGCCATTACACTCTGTAGTGGCCGTGAAATACTAATCCGTTCTGAGGATACAGACGCCACTGAGGACAGTGTCATTCAGGAAGGGGAGGATGATTTGGTCGAAGAACAGACAAAAATCAGCATGAAACCGCCGAAACCTCTGACACTCGACCAACCCCTGGTCGAGTGTCGCTTCTTGAGCCCAGAAAACCGACTGACTTACAGAAAAACCCAAAACCGTTCGCTTCACCGCCCTTCAAACCCAAGCTTCCTTTCCCACAGAGATTCAAGAAGGATGTTGCAGAAAAATACAAGGCTCTCTTTGAAAAACAGATGAGGGACGTTGAGGTGAAGATACCGATTCTGGATACCTTCATGTTTATGCCTCCTTACCAGAAGTTTTTGAAAGATGCAGTCAAAGACAGAACACAAGAAGTTGAAGGGATGGTTGTGCTAACACACGAGGTCAGTGCTGTTATACAAAGGAAAGTTGTACCCAAGACGCTAGATGATCCATGAACATTCACGATCCCATGCTCCTTAGGACCTCTCACATTCAGAAGTTGCTTATGTGATTTAGGAGCATCAATCAGCTTGATGCCACTAACAGTTGCCAAATGTTTAGGATTTGACAAGTACAAAACCTGCAAGATATCCTTGGTATTAGCTGATCGATCGGTTAGAATTCCACATGGTATCCTAGAAGACCTACCGGTTCAGGTTGGAGGAGTAGAAATCCCAACTGATTTCGTTGTTCTTGACATGGGAGAAGAACCCAAAGACCCCTTGTTGTTTGGAATGCCCTTCTTGGCCACTGCATGAGCTGTTATTAATGTACCAAAGAAGAAATTGAACTTAATTTGGGGAAGGATTTCAAGATGACCTTCAACATCAGCGATGTGATGAGGAAACCAACTATTGAGGGACAGCTGTTTGTAGTTCAAGAGATAGACGACCTTTCAGAGGATCAGTTCGAGGAGTTAATGGAAGAAGATCACCTTGGTACTACTTTAACAAAAGATGGTTGTGATGGATACGTGCACAAGGAGACAGAGGTTTACAAGAGAATGCTGGATTCTTGCAAGCCTTTAAAAGAGGAAACTCTTTCTGAAACCACACACTCGACCATGACACTCGACAAAGCTGAGCTCGAGTGCCCGATCCAGCCTCAGACAGCCTATACTCGAGCATTACACTCGACCACACGAAGGTCGAGTATCAACTCTCTATCGATCCAGATGATTGGTCAGAGCTTAATTCGCCAAAAGTGGACCTTAAACCACTCCCCTCCGGCCTCAGGTACGCGTTTCTTGGAACTAACTCAACATATCCTGTGATAGTGAATAATGATGCATTAACTGATGATGAGTTAGGTATGTTGCTTGCTGAGTTGAAATGGTTTAGGAAAGCTCTAGGATATTCATTGTCTGATATTAAAGGAATTTCTCCTGACTTGTGCACACATAGAATTCACCTCGAAAATGAATCCTACTCTAGCAGGGAACCTCATAGGAGATTAAATCAGAATTTGAAAAAGGTTGTTAAGAAAAAAGTTCTGAAATTACTAGATAATGATATCATTTCCCCATTCGGATAGCAGATGGGTTTCTCCTGTGCATTGTTTGCCCAAAAAGGGAGGAGTCACTGTTGTTATGAATGAGAATGATGATTAATCCCAACTAGAACTGTTACAGGACATAGAATGTGCATTGATTTTAGAAAATTCAATTCTCCATCTAGGAAGGATCATTACCCCTTGCCCTTCATTGATCAAATGTTAGAAAGGTTAGCTAATCACTCAAACTACTATTTCCCTAATGGATATAGTGGATTTTTCCAGATCCCTATACATCCAAATGATCAGGAAAAGACAACCTTTACTTGCCCTTATGGCACATTTGCATATAGGAGAATGTCATTTGGTCTTTGTAATGCACATGCTACTTTTCAACGTTGCATGACTTCGATATTTTCATATCTGATTGAGGAGATGATTGAGGTATTTATGGACGATTTCCCTGTATATGGCTCCTCCTTCTCCTCCTATTTGTCGAATTTGTGCAGGGTTCTATCTAGGTGCGTCGAAACAGACCTTGTGCTTAATTGGGAAAAGTGCCACTTCATGGTGAAGGAAGGCATTGTTCAGGGTCATAAGATATCTTGAAAGGGTATTGAGGTTAATAAAGCTAAAATAGAATTCATGGTTCAACTGCAGCCTCCCAAAACAGTGAAATACATTAGGAGTTTCTTGGGCCATGCATGGTTTTATAGGCGTTTCATTAAGGATTTTTCTAAGACTGCTAGGCCTCTAACTCGTCTCCTCTGCAAGGAGACGGACTTCATCTTTGATGAAGATTGTCTCAAGGCCTTTCTGGAACATAAAGAAGCCTTAGTGACAGCCCCTATTGTCCAAGCACATGACTGGAATCTCCCTTACGAGATAATGTCTGATGCTAGTGATTACGATGTTGGAGCAGTTCTAGGACAAAAGAAGGATAAGAAGCTCAATGTGATTTACTATGCTAGCAGAACACTAGATGAGGCCCAGGTGAAGTATGCCACGACATAAAAGGAGTTACTTGCAGTAGTGTTCGCCTTTGAGAAGTTTAGATCTTACTTGGTTGGATCGAAAGTTATTGTGCATACAGATCATGCAGCTCTAAGGTACTTAATGAAAAAGAAGGATGCCAAACCTAGACTACTTAGGTGGATTTTGCTGCTGCAGAAATTTGACATGGAGATAGTTGACAAGCCCGTGATAGATAACGGTATCCCAGACCATCTCTCCCGAATGCAGGTGAAAGGACCCCTTCCAATAGACGATGACATGCCGGAAGAACATTTGTTAAGTTTCACTATCAGATACTCGAGCATGACACTCGACCAACCTTTGGTCGAGTATCAGACACACAATCAGAGAAGATGTTTTTCGATTGGTTTGAAACTTGTAGGGACTTGTTTGCCGTGATATGCCGATCTGGTTAACTTTTTGGTAGCAGGAGAACTGCCTAAGACTTTGAACCATCATTAGAAGAAGAAATTCTTTCGGGATGTGAAGCAGTAATTCTGGGATGAACCCTTTCTCTACAAGCAAGGGTCTGATGGACTATTCAGAAGGTGTGTTACGAAAGAAGAAGTTAAGGGAATATTAGAACACTGCCATGGAACCACATATGGAGGACACTTTGCTGCATTCAAAACAGCACAAAAGATTCTTCAATCTAGATTATGGTGGCCATCGATCTTTAGGGACTGCCAAGAGTTCATATCCAAGTGCGATTGCTATCAAAGAACGGGTAGAATAAGTAGGAGGAATGAAATGCCTCAGAATCCTATCTTGGAAATAGAAGTGTTTGACTGCTAGGGAATTGATTTCATGGGACCTTTTAAACCACCATCTTTAGGGGACAGTTACATTCTGCTTACTGTGGATTATGTTTCCAAATGGGTGGAAGCCATTGCATCTCCCACAAACGATGCAAAGGTAGTATTGAAGTTGTTCAAACACATCATCTTTCCCAGGTTTAGAGTGCCTAGAGTCGTGATCAACGATGGAGGGTCTCACTTTGTCAACAAAGTTTTCGAAAACCTGCTTAGAAAACATGGGGTGAAACACAAGGTTGCGACCCCTTATCATTCCCAAACCAGTGGGCAAGTTGAGGTATCTAATAGGCATATCAAGTCTATTCTGATGAAAACAGTTGGGTTATCAAAGCGAGATTGGGCCGCAAAACTAGGCGATACTCTTTGGGCTTATCGGACTGCCTTCAAGACACCCATTGGGAGAACGCCTTTTCAGCTGCACAACGCAGCAAGAGCACTCAATGATCTGCGAAGAATGGACTTCATAGGAATCCGCTACTCATGCAAAGAGACATTAACTGCAATGGGCATAACTAGGGACGTGGATCTAATGTTGCAAAACTGTGGGCTGTCCACATTCGCATCTCATCCATAACGTGCGTATAAGGAAGAGACCATGCAATTTCTCGCCACAGTCCAAATTGTTCTCTACGATGCAGAGAATACGGGTCATCAAGAAACACAAGGTGGCGGGTACATCTTCTTCGCAATAAGGGGGCGAGACTATCGCATGACTTTCAGAGTACTCTAGGACCTGTTCCAGTTTCCTAGAGCCGAATCCGAGAACTATGGACCCGACTTTGACAGAGCCGAAATAGACGATCTATGGCGCTCCATAGCCTTAACGAGGAGTAGATTCTCGTCAGCTCGATCGAAGGGGTCTCTGATCTGAAATCCAGCTTTGAGGTATTTTCGCATGATCCTTGCAAATACTTTCTACTCACGGTTTACTACAGGCACTATCAATCTTGGGGAGATGGAAATACTGGTGACTGCGCTAATAGACATAGTCGAAACAAAGAGTGACGGATCCCCGATCCTTGGAGATAGAAACGAAGCAGGCCTTACCATCCAATTTGTTAATCAGCTTGTCACTTACCGCGATTGGGCAAGAGACAACATGACTGGTGGACGTGACGGCAAGATAACATTTGGAGGACTCGTCACTTGCATTTTGGAAAGATGTGTGAGTGCCCATCGATGAGAGAGAATGGGCAGATCCTCGGTTCATGAACATGGATCATCTAAGGAGGAGTCAATTCCTAACCGCCGCAGAAGTGCAAGGTAAGCCTATATACTCTTTCCATCACTTATTAAGACCAAACGCTTTGCTGCTTCTGCCCAATAGGGAATATACGTCAATAAGGATGGGGCAGAACACGGATTTTAACCCACCTCTGGAGTCTTTATAGGATCCAAACGGTCCACCATCACACTCATCTCCAACAGACAGTGACGAGGTAGATCCCGAGGTATACGGTTTCGAAGAATTCACTATGCCACCACATCAAGGAGCCCCAATTAAAGAAGCACAAGAGGAGCTGAGCAGAAGAGTAGCTGTTTTGGAAAGGAACAGTGGTCCGCCATCACAGCCAATTCGCCCAAGGCGCGCTTTTGTATCCATGGATCATGAGAGACAGAAGCAACCAATACCGGCTAGGCACTCCTCAGCAAACACCGCGGCATTCTTATACAAAAGACCATCCGACACAGAAGGTGCAAACTCGAGTCAGACACTCGAGCAACATGAGGTTGAGCATCAACGACGACACTCGACCGAGACACTCGAGCAAGCTGAGCTCGAGCGTTAAAGAGAGGATGCTCGTTACATGGAATTCATGCGTAACCAAGCCACCGACTACTGGAACAACTGAAAGGTACCATATTCCTTCCCTTCATTGTATATACCATTGCATATTTTCTCTTGACTTGCTGGTCTAGGATCCTCTTTTGGATTTTGATACACACAAGGGTCTGTGTGATTTAAGTTTGCGGGAGGGTTCTAGAGGAATTTGACTTTGTTTTCTGTGATTCTTAGCCTTTATTTTTTCATTTCATCATTCACATTGCATCTAAGGCATAGAAAAAAACAGAAATATTCTCAATTAGCATATTTTTTGATTACATATCATCTAAGGCATAGAAAACCCATAGGAATTTGAAATATCACGAGAAAAAAAAAGAATCAGTCAAAAACAGAGTGTTCATGTAGCTGCATTGCATTCATATAGGGTCGATTCTAGAGTTTTGGGAATGATCCTGCTAATGATAGACATACTTGCTAGGTTGATTGGCTAGTAACCATAGTGAACTCTTAGATTTGCATTCTTCCCTCTTGAACACTGATTGGTAAATCGTTGACCTTAGCTCAAACAATATGGTCTAATATGAACGGGGACTGTGCGTAAACGCGTACCTTCTTGTGTTCATCGATGAAACCATTATGATGTTGCCTAAGATGAACCGGGACTGTGCGTAAACCCGTACTTTTTTGTGTATCATTGATAAAGCTAATACATTGATGCCTAAAGTGAACTGAGACTGTGCGTAAACCCGTACTTTTTCGTGTCTCATTGATAAAGCTGAAGCAAATAAGTACGAGTTTGAGCAAAGGTAGGAGTTGAAAATAAGAAGTGATCGAAAATGCTTAATTCATAGTGTGTAGCTGAATTTGAGGAAGTTGAATCCCAAGGTCTTTGATCGATAGCCCCTCTTGGGGTCTGCACTTAAAGAAATAGGTTTCAAAATCTGAAGTTTCTTAGAGTCCAACTAAGTATTAGGGAGTACTCGGTTATTATGCTAAGCCTTGATGTAAGTAGATTGTGGTTTTTACAAAAGAATAGGGGTTCACTTGTGGATTACGGTTTTCAGCATGATAGGTTGTTTGTTTGAAGTAAGTTGTTCCCATTGTCGTCAACCTCTCTTCCTTCTTAGCTCTATGCATATTTTCTTGAGGGCAAGCAAAGACTAAGTTAGGGGGAGTTGATGTGTCTGCATTTTACCACATTTTAGGGGCATTATTTAGTATGTTTTGCATTCATACTTGCATTATTATCATTGTTTTAGGTTCCTTTAGGGATAATTTGCAAACTTAGTGTTGGGCATTGCATACATTGCATAAAGGGTATTTTAGGCACTTTTTGGAGCTTATCATGGAGTATTTCGGACTACAAGAAAACCAATGGGAAATCGGCTGGCCTAAAGTTAAAGTTCAGGATGTGATTTAGAAGATTTGACAATTATCCACGACACTCGAGTTTGACACTCGACCATCACTTGGTCGAGTAGTTCTTCACACAAGAATGTTGACTTTTTCGCTAGAGTTAACTTATTGGGCTTTTTTGTTAAAAGGGCCCATTAATACCCCTTTATGTAAAGAGGCAAGCCCAGTAATGTTTTAGCCTTTTCCCATTTTTCTTTTCAAGGAATTTTCCATTTCTCTTTCTAAGGAATTTTCCTTTTTTTCTCTTTAAGTAATTTTCCTTTTTTTTCTTTAAGACTTAAGATCTTTGTTGATCTATAAATTGTACTAGAATTTCCACTTTTAATATATCATATTTTCCAACAATTTTTGATTCTCTTAAGCAATATCGAATTCTATTTTACTCAAATATTTAAGTTTATGCAATTGATTTTCGATTTTGAATCTATGCTTTACTTCATGAATTCTGAATAAGTTAAATTAGGTTTCTTGAGGAGAGGGTGAGATTAGGGGAAAACTTAGAGATTTCCATATTTGTTTATGTTTGATTAAGGTTTTAGACCTCTTTAATTTAAGTGTCCTTAATGCTTATTTCTTTCTGATCAATTTAAATCTGATTACTTGGTGATTCCCCCCCCCCCCCCCCCTTGAGAGGCGTTTGGGGAATCGCTTGAACATGCTTAGGTTGAGATAACTTCTCCTAGCTCAAGAGATTGATTGTCTAGAGTGTTATTAGGCTTTGTAACGTCCATACTTAACGCCTCTTCAAGTTCTAATCGTTGTTGAGAGTCAATTCGTGTTGTTGTTCAAGAGAGGTCCCATTGCATGAGAATGAATGTGATTACTTTGTGATTCCTTGCTTAGAGGTCATCTGAATAGGTTGATAAACAAGTCTGGAACCCCTAGGAATACCCTAATCATTGATCCTTAACCTCAAGAACCCCTTTTCTCTATTGAATTTTCGTGAACTTTAATATTCTGTTTTTTAGCATAAAACTCTGTTTTTCAATGACTGTGTTTTGCACTTTACTCTATTTTGCTATTACTCTGTTTTTGCTCTGTTTTTACGTTCTGTTTTTGCACTTTGTTTTAAGCATTTTATTCGCACCTAGATTAGATTGCTACTCACTAAAATCGAATCTGGCTTACATTAGGATAAGTAGATTGCATCCCGATTGCTAGTTACTCAAGTGGATTGACACCATACTGTATTGCAATTGATTACATAACAGTAGGTTATTTGAAAACACGCCAAAACCTTGTTATCAATGTGGAAAAAAATGAAGTGAATTGCGTCAAGCAATTAAGGAAATTATGGTTGTTGAGAACTTTAACCATAATTTTCAAGAAACCATAGGCCTTTAATGAAAACCTGAAACTTGGATGAAATTTGGACTCAAGATAGCCACAAGAGTAAGCTTTTATATAGTGGTGATCTGAATGCATTCAGATATTCGGTTACGAAGATATGATTATGTTTCTCAAGATGTGTCATTCTGCTGCGAATATCTGCATGTTTTTTAGTTGGACCCTATCCAGTTTTTCCCGAGTCGACCCAAATCGTTTTGGAACTTTATAACCCTTGTGGGTCGACTCGGGACAAACCAGATAGGATCCAACTAAAATAATTCATAAAGCTAAATTTAACTTAGTATACTTAATCTAGATGTTTGGAGTTTTATTGCCCACAAGGTGTTTAATAAAGGTCATGAATGAACTAAATTGCCAAACACCTGCAAGACAAAACAGCCAAAGTTAACAAAAATCAAAACAACAACGGAACAACTAAGTCGGTGAGGTAGTACAATACCTAAGCAGCAGATGTCTCGCCACACAGACGACCCTCGATCATCTTCTCCGTCTTCAGAGCCCCGCTCAGAGAAGCACGCATATAGTAGCCCAACAACGTTCTCTTCTCAAGATCGTTCTGCACACATTTCGATCTCAGGTATTTCAAATTCAAGTTATAATTCAGACTTAGATTTGGATGTGGAAATAAAATGAAGTGAACTGTGTCAAGCAATGAAGGAAATATCATTATTCAAGAAACCATAGGCCTTTCATAAAAACGGAAACTATGTGCTTGAGATTTTTGATAGATGAAATCCTTTTTAAAAACAGAATTGGATGAAATCCTTTTAGCCGAGACTGTAAGCTTTTATAAGTTGTGGTCTGAATGCATTCAAATCATCGTGTATAATGATATGATGATGTTTCTCAAGATGTGTCATTCTGCTGTGAATATATGCATTATATTAGTTGGATCCTATCTGGTTTGTCCCGAGTCGACCCAAATCGTTTTGGAACTTTATAACCCTATTTGTAATGATACATTTGAGAGAGATTACTTTAATAGACTTTGTTTTTCATGATGATCTTCAAGACTAAACAATCTATCTAGATTTTCTTCTTAATGTCTTTTATTATTTTTTTATTATGCTTGTTCAGTTGAAGGTTTGATAGATTTATTGCTTTTTATGGTTTAGGGTACCAGATTCATCAATTATTGATGTTCTTAAAGCTAAATTTAACTTAGTCATATTAATCTAGATGTTTGGAGTTTTATTGCCCACAAGGTGTTTGATAAAGGTCATGAATGAATCATACACCTGCAAGACAAAACATCCAAAGTTAACAAAAATCAAAACAGCAACGGAACAAACACGTCGGTGAGGTAGTACAATACGTAAGCAGTACTGCAGATGTCTCGCCAAACATACGACCCTCGACAGTTTTTCCGCCATTGGAGCTCCGCTGAGAGAACCACACATATAGTACCCCAACATCATACACTTCTCCAGATCCTTGCGCACATGCTTGATCTTTGGTACTTAAAATTTTAGTCATAATTCTGACTTTATTGAGTTTTGTAATGGACAATTGCATATTTTTCATTTTATTGAGTATTTCAAGGTGATTTGGATTTATTTTGGGAAGAATGAAAACATGGATGTTGAGCAAAAGAATGAAGCGAAAAGCATCAAGCAATTAAGGAAATATGGTTCACTTTGACCATAACTTTCAGGAAAGCTTTGCCATTTTGTGAAAAACTGCAACTACATGTTTGAGATTGTTGATAAATGAAAACCTTCTTGAAAATGAAATCTGATGACCTTTGGACACACGATAGCCCCAAAAGTTAGCTTTTATATGGTGGTGGTTTAAATGCGTTGAGATAATCGGTTAGGAAGATATGATGTTTCTCAACATGTGTCATTCTGCTGCGAATATCTGCATTTCTTAAGTTGGTCCAATCAGGTATGTCCTCGGTCGACCCAAAAAATATTTGGTATTTTATTACCCTATTTTCTGAGGATACTTTGGAGAGAGATTACTTTAAGAGACTTTGTTTTTCATATGGATCTTCAAGACCATACAATCTATCTAGAGTTTCTTCTTAATCTCTTTTCTTATTCCTTTTTTATTATGCTTTGTTGAATTGAAGGTTTGATAGATATATTGATTTTTATGTTCAGGG